>JANBXE010000026.1:24108-42052 GCA_024271855.1 Wickerhamomyces bisporus
AATGACAGAATTTATTGAATCAGTAAGTCTGTCCCATTCACCACCAGTCCATTCATTCTCTTGGCGAAATCTTTCTTGCTCATTGCCAATAAATTGACGCGCACAGGCGACAACTCCTTCTTCCTGTATACCTTGAACCGTTAATCCACCCGCAATGCCTTGCAAGTAAGGATCTGAGCCAAAACTTTCCCAGTTACGACCACCTTGAGCTTTATAACCGATTGGTCCGATAGTAGGGCCTAATAGAATGTTGACGCCCTTAGCTTTGGCTTCTCTACCAATAGCCCTGCCTCTCCGATACATCAAATCTTTATTGAAACTGGAGCCAGTGGCCATTCCTGATGGGAAACTTGTGACAAAATCAGTAAATCTGATACCATTTGGACCATCTTGGAGACATAGAGATGGAATGTTTAACCTTGGAACACTTCCAGTATTTCCAATACAGGGTCCAGATCCCCAACCAGTACCAGTTGTTAAGTTCACTTTTTCCAACACTGTCATTTCACTAACAATATCTCTGGCCTTAGCGTAAGCAGCTTGCCAAACGTGTTGCAATCTTCCTCCAGCAGCTATAGTTATTTATCGTTAGTATTGAACAATTTAGCCGCGGTAATGGGATGAAAATTTGCAGGTATCAAGAACTAACGAGAAGGATAATAACCTGGGCTGTAGAAGTTAATGTCATCAGTGTCATCCTCACTAGTGTCTGTACTGGCATCTGGATCAACGTACAACTGATTATTTTGGAAATCAGCTTGACGAGGTTGTAGCGGTAACCGATGTTTGTTCAGATCAGCACCAATTGATACAGTAATAAGCAAATAAATCCACAACGAAGACACGTAGAGTCTCCAATCTTTCGATAGTACCATGAAGTCACTAACCGCCGTATAAACTTTCCTTTGTTTCTCAGTTGTTCCACAACAGACCCTTGAACGACAGGAAGTGAATAACAGAAAGTAAACAAAAAAAAAAGAAAAAATCATAAAATTTGAAAAAATTAAGGAAACCGCGTTAATTTATAGTAAAATCTAAGAAGTTCCAAAAAAATAATGTCCTGCTTTAAAAGATGATTACTCTGTCATTGGGTTTCATTTGCTTCGACGTAATTCGAATTTGGAGACATAGCCGTATTGAAAGTGTGATTGCTGCTGTTATGAGTTGAGTAGTGTAGACTGGTCATACTGAACGGCTGGTGACTGGCTCTTTCTCGTCTATCAAATATACTGGCTGGAGGAATACCAACTGTGCTCGCGTTGGTGAACAGTGTAGGATGGTCTGAAGTTACCGTTGCAGACGTGGACTGCTGGGAGTTTTCTGAAAAGGTGGACGATCTAATAGACATTGTGGACATTGAGATAACTGGTAATGTGCTCACATTATCGGGTTTAGTCAATATACTCTCATGTGCAACAGATGAAGGCTTTAGTGATTTGGAAACTGATTCATTAGTAGAGTTCGCATCTTGTACGGTCAAGTTCTCTTGAGGTAAAGCTATTGGCGACGCCTCTGCGTGGTCATTTGATTCGTCACTAGTACTGGTGGTTATTTGTAGGCATTGTTCTGAATCCTTGCTACTATCGGCTATGTGTGAAATGAGATTATTGTTTGAACTGTGATCCGGACCTGGTTTGAATTGATGAGTCTTGTTTCTAGATTGTTTCGAACTAGTTGACTTTAGCGACAGTGAGCTGTTTTTCGATTGAAGAAGCTTCTTGACCCACGAAAACCTCCCTGCAGGTTTATTTCTTGGGTCTTTTACAGGTTTGTTAATAAGTTAGCTCTCTTGAAGAGAACTGGAGAGAGAACATACCAAAATCATGGTCTTTTTTCTCTGACATTGTTTATGAGAAGCTTCCAAAGAAATTTTGACAGAATCTTTGGTAACCTTTTGTGCTTAGCCTAGACTATTAATTCTATTAAAGGAAAAGAAAACAGTAAACTTATTTATTAGCTTTCTATTTTCTCAGAAAAAAACTGACATTTAAAATTCGCGAGAAGCATTTATGTATCACCTCTAAAATATATTTAAATAGCATCAGAAAACTACAAGACATAAACAGCTGAACGCTTTAATGAAGATACTATACTATTATTGTGGTGTTTCATACAGTCCAAGAATGGACACAGAATCAATAAAAATAAACCAAAGAAAAAAAGAAAAAAAAATAAAAAAAAAAGACCAATTACACCAAGCAAGCATTGTCCTACTTTCCATATTATTTCTGTACCTTATGGTCAGTTGGGTTGCTGAATCCTGCACTCTCATAAGCAGGTGGTGCTTTTTGATTATTATTAGAAGAAGAGCCAAGATCTTGGATTGGACCAGAGTCTGGATAATAGACATCCCCATTTGTTGATGTATGAGATGTTTGAGTTGCTTGTCCATCATTTTCAACAAGTCTTTCATAATCACCAACACTTCTAGTTTGATTTCCAGTTAATGGACTTGTGGTATAAACGATGTATAATGCATGTAATAGCCCAGGTAATCCAAAAACCAAAGTCAACAGGATATTCAACAGAAACTGACTAGACCAGAACCCGCTTCTTATGAGGACAGCAACAGGAGGTAAAAAAAACGATACAATATATAGTAGGATGTCAGATGTTTCAAAACTTAGGTGAAAATGTTCAATAGCCATTGTTATTTATCGGAATAAGGGATGTATTAGAGCTTGAGTTTAAAACTTTTCAGATTTCCAATAGGAGCGTGTAATTCGTGTGATTTGAAAAATCTAAAAAGAAAAAAAAAAATCAAAGAATTGATATGGGATGAGGAGGGGAAGGGAGAGGGAGGAGGCTTTTTGGTTGAAACAGAAGTATACCAAATGATCTTAAACGTCTATTTTAAGAACAACTTAACTAATTTTGGTTGCAGATTATCATGTTATCATAAAAAAAAAAAAAAAAAAAAAATTTGGCAACAAAAGAAATACAATATCTACAATCCCTCCAAACACCACCTACTTACCCCCAAAAAAAAAAAAAAAAAAGGCAGTGCAAATATCATTTCACACTAAAGCTGAAAGATAATAGACCTTCTATTCTCTATTATTACTCAATAAGGCTATTTACTGCCTTTTTGGATCTTGCTTGGCATATGATCATGTCCCCCTAAGTCTTTTCAGGTTAAATCAAATCTCCAGTGCGAAGGAAGCGCCAAAATTTTCGTATAATGGAGCAATTCGGGCTTATGACAAGGCTTTTGGGCTTGTCATAAGCCCAAAAGCCCTCGGTGATCCAATTAAGGAACACCTACAATAATATCAATCGATTACTTCAAATTTTAATTTGCAAAGTTGGCAATTATTCAACGAGGAATTTACTCGCATCTAATCGCAATGTTAGTTGGCAGTCGAAAACTCCCAAAACCTCTTCTTCAATGTACAATAGTCAAGTATTAACTTATTTGCCGTGTATTTCTGAAAAACAAAAATAGAATGTGTTTGCCAAAACCTTTAAAACCAATTCAGGGTATTACGAACGTTTAACCTTATAAACTAACGTTTTGTTGTGAAAGTTGTACTGTGCATCATATGTTATGAGATTACTCTTTCAAGAGTAAAAAATGCCGGTAAACACAGGTAGGCAATGCTTCTTCCCTGTCCTATTAATTAACGTCAAATATGCTTTTTTTTTTTTAATTCGCTCGGTGATCAAAATCGAATGGGTTTGACAATTGACATCGTGGCTTACTTTGCGCATTCGATGAGATTGAGCCCGGTGGGAATTCTGGGCTTTTTGAGCTTTAGGGCTTTTGACTTTCCGGGATTTTAGGCTTCTTGGGCTTCTGGGATTCATTCCAGGAGCCCAAAAATTAACCTTTATATTTTTGAATAAAAAAAGAAAAAAAAAAAAAAAAAAAAAAAAAAAAAAAAAAAAAATAAAAAAAAAAAAAAAAATAAAAAAAGCACTGCCCAGTCGGTATTCAAAATAAAGCCATATCTTACTCCGGCACCAATGCTCAATGCTCAAATCTGGCGTGTTGGACCAATTACCGTGAGGCTTGTGTAAATTCTCTCAAAACCCAAGAATCACTCACCTCCCGGGTATTTCAATCACCATGAAGATTTTCCTGCCATTCTGAACCATCCACCCATCGCCCATCGGCACCAAAGGCCAAGCAAGGCTTAATCCCCCCCATTCTAAGCTCAAAGTTTACGTGATGGCTTATGAACAATATTTCCTTTATTTGTCTTCTTCTCCTCCCCCTTCCCTCTCTCTCTCTCTCTCTCTCTCTCTTTTCCTTGTTTCTTCAATCTCTAAAACAACCATAATCTTTCTCTCTAAAAACTCAAAAGCACATCACGAGCTCTAGCTCTAGAAAGTGCTCTGTTGAGGCCCAAACAGAACTTACCATGCAAATACAGATACGATCTCAACTCGCAACGCTGATTGGGCATGGTTTCTTTTGCCGATTGCGCTATGCTCAAGTCTAGATCGCTTTCGGATTTCGGGCTTGATTAGTTACCCAATCTGAAATGCCGGTGCAGCTGTCAGCATGATAAGTATAAAAAAACCAAAGTATCTCTTTTCTCTTTTTTTTTTTTGCCAATCTACTATTTTTTTTTCCTTCTTCTAAATCGAACTGCATCCATTCCTTGCAGAATTTGTTGTTTATTGATAGATACGTTTACGCTTTACTCAATAATTAAGTACACTCGCTTCTTATGGAAAAACTAAGCATATTCATAAACCTCAAATAGCTTTAGAGACCCAACCCAGTTCCTGTCTCTCCCTCTATTAAAATTACATTATAAAGCTATCTTCAACTAAAACCACTCCATTAAAACAATGAGTTACACAAGTCAAGTATATGCTACTAGATCTAACCTAGATCGTGTTTTAGGCTCTGCTCCAAACACTGTATCCGGTGCCGTTGATGAAGGTGTTGTTCAATCACATACTTTTCCTAATGCGCAACAAGCCTTCAACCAATTAAACATGTCTCGTGCCAGTCCACAATACTCAAACACCAATAGCTCTGATTATCAAGGCCACTCAACCCCAAACATTAGTCAACCTTACAGTATTGGCGTTGATAAAGGTTTATGGGTTGATACAAAAAATCTTGACGGCTCAAGACCTTTTTTATTACCATCTCAGTCTCCAAATTATACCATCAATAACGTTCCGTACACCGTTTCAGCTTATCCAACAGCTCAATCTATTCCCCAACCACAAAACCAACAACAATACCAACACATGTCCCAGCAGCACCATCACCAAAATTTCCCATTACAACAACAAATAGGTAAACCTACATTGAACTCCCAATTCAAATTCCCAGAACCTAGTGACTCTGTTATCAACTCGCATTCTAACTTATTAGACGCTTCAAGCTTCGCTCATTCACTATCGTCTGCACCACAACAGCCATATCAACAATATCAACCTAAACAACACTACCATTTGTACTCGATATCCAACGGAAATGATGATAAATTTGACGAGCTGGTTTCGAATTCAAAACAGTTGACTAGAAGAAAAAGTAAAACTTTACCATTGAAAGGAATCAGTAAACCAGGACAGCCAGAAGAATTTTCATGTAATCACTGTGGTAAAATTTTTGCAAAAAATTACAACTTAAAAAGCCATTTGAAAACACATAGTGATGACAAACCATATAGTTGCTCATTCTGCAGTAGAAGTTTTGCAAGAAATCACGATAGAAAAAGGCATGAATTGCTTCACCAAGGAATCAAAAGGTTTCAATGTGGTGGTGTGCTGAAAGATAATGTGACGAGATGGGGGTGCGGTAAGCGATTTTCCAGGGCTGATGGATTGAGTAGACATTTTAAGACTGATATCGGCTGGCTATGCGTTAGACCGTTAATGCTTGAAGCTAAACAAACGGACCATAACGCAAATCCGGCAGATCTCGATCACGAATTTTCAACCAATCTAGATATAAACTTCGTCAATGAACTGATTAAAAAAAAATGAAACCTTGTGCAGGTACGTTATGACTTAATGAAACACTTTTTTTTTTTTTTAATTAGATAGTTATATTTTGATGCTGCGATTTCCATAGGTTGTCTCTGTCAACATAGTTCATCGATCCATGAAGCAGTAAGCATTAGTCGATGACAAAGCTTCAACCACAGGCTCAGTAATACAATTGAAAGTTTTAAGGGCAATAATGCACGATCTGAAACAAAAAACAAAAAAAAAAACTGCAAAAGAATTTGATTAATGGTATCTGTTCGACGGCTAAATGCTGCTAAGTGATTACGTAAACCCATCTAACAAATCTATGCGAAACGCTAAAGTTTACAATATTTCAATTGTAGTTCTTGGTTCTGAAGCATAGAAATGCCTACACAAACCATGTAAATATGGCATAAATTAATATTGAATTAGTCATTAAAAAGTATCTGTAATATATCAAACTGGATTCAGATAGTCATTCATCAGTTTTGATGCAGAAGAAACTTGTTCTTCTTGTGTTTAATTAGGAAGTTGATTAGTATTTTATGATGTAGTTCAAAATAAAGCATCTAATGGTCAGCATCTTGGCCTGGGTTAGCGGTTTCATAGTCCAAGAATTTCAATAATTGCCAAATACCAAAGGAAATGAATGAACCCAAAATTGGACCAACCCAGTAAATCCAATGGTAGACTGGGAATGAAGCAGCAGCAATACATGGTCCAAATGATCTAGCTGGGTTCAAACCAGCACCAGTGTAGTAAACACAGATCAAATGTCCAATAAATAGAGCAATACCAATGTATAGTGGAGCAATGTAAGTAGCTTTGTGTTTTTCAACGGCTAAGAACAAAACAGTTGTACATAAAATAGCAGTACCAAAGGCTTCCAAGAATAGACCTCTAGATTTTGAACAGCCACCGCCTAAACCATTGGTGAAGGCAATTTCACCAGGAGTCATTGCACTAGCAGCACCTGCAGCAGCCATACCAGCAACCAATTGAGCAAGAACCATCAAAGCACCTCTGACAGGAGGAATGGCTCTGGCCAAGACCAAAGTGAAAGTGACAGCTGGGTTCAAGTTACCACCAGAAACTCTGTAGAAAATAGCAACACCAACAGCGACTGAACAACCGAAACCAAAAGAGATCATAACCAATTGAGCTGGATGAGAACCTGTTTCTTTAACAGTGGTATCTTGATTAGCAATTTGGGCAATAACGAAAGCTGACCATAAGAATAAAAAGGTACCAACAAATTCACCAATAACAGCAACAACATGGTTTCTTAGAGTATCACCAAGGCCAAGCTTGGATGATCTTGGTTGATATGGAGGGATGTATTCAACATCTGATTGAGCTTCAATATCAGCAGGAGATTGAGAAACAACTTCTTCAGCAGTCATTTTCTTTTTTGTTCTTTTTTTTTTTCTTTTTTCTTTCTATGAACTTAGATCAATGCAAACAACAAAGTATCATGGATAGAGTAGGAAAAGAACAGGGGCCATGAACTTTCCTTTATATACAAAAGCAAAGAATCTCATCAAGCGAGAAAAAAAAGTTCAAAAAGTTTCTAACCATGCAAGTTACATGCCAAAAAAGGAAAGATCAATACAAACAGCGCATGGATTTCTTTTTTTCACATGCATATAGTTACAGTATGATGTGCAGGATGATGTGTAGTTTTTTAGTCTCATGAAGGCCCTCAAATTTTAGCTCTCAAAGTTTAGCCCTCAAAGTTTAGCCCTCAAAGCTTAGCCCTCAAAGCTTAGTCCTGAAATTCTAGTCTTGAAAATTTAGTCCCTCGCAAGGTCTAAAAAAGTCGAGATCCTCACCAAAACAAAAATAAACTTTGGTCTGTGTTTCATCTTCACTATTCAAAACAAGTCTTTTAAAGGTTGAGAGGTTGAAAGACTACGCGCCTTAAAGCTACAGCGTGTTATATTTCGAATAAAATTCTTTTTCTTTTGCTTATTGATGTTTTTTGTTTTTTTTTTTTTTGTTTAAGATGAGTGTTAGACTGGGATTGGAGTCTGATTGAAAAGACCACATAGATGTCGCTCAATTCTGCGAGAGTCATCAAGACATGAAGTTTCTTTGATGAGATGGTGTCTTTCTATTCGTATTAGGCGCAAGTCGTGAATTTTGGTGCCTTTTTTTTTTTTTTTTTTTTTTTTTTTTTTAATGTGGTCGAATTTCAAGAGCATCTCAGCGATGCTGTTTTGTTTTCTTTTTGCCCAATCAAGTCCCTTTCTTCAAAAAAAATAAAAAAAAAAAAAAAAGAGAGAGAGGGTTACTCTAGAAAGTTTAAAAAACCAAAGTAAAGTACAACAGTATCGTGATGACTAAAAAGAACAGCTTCTATTACTTCTTCTTCTTCCTCTCTTAAATACACATCCTAAAATAAGCATATACTCAAAAGTCCGTGACTATGAAAACCGAACATAGTGCGTGGCAAACTTGCTGCCGCTCTTGTTTATAAAGTGATTGTTTGTATGAAAAAGCTCGTATGTGTGATTCCACTTACTGGAAGACTCGAGACTTAAGACTTTTATTCAAGGCTTTTATGTACTCGGTGATCAAGACTCTTCAAGACTTTCTGTTGATCGGGTTTTAAGATATGGCAATTATGAAACCTATTCATGTACATAATTAAAGCAACAGATCGATGATTTTGAAAGGGAACAATTGAATGTTTCAGATTCAGGAAGGTGAAACAATTGAGTTTATTATAGATTGTGCTTGTGTAGTTTAGCTAATTGCCCACTCTTTCAGAATATTCCAAACATACTTCAGAATAGAGCTGGATAAGAAGATACAACTTCAATATCTAACATTTCTATTTTTAGGTACAAAAAAAAAATGACCGAAAGGCACACAATTCAAGAATATTCTGGAACTTGTTGCTTTGATTAACCCCTTTGCAAAAACCAGCATAATTCACAATTCACTAGCATCCAACTGAAACTCACAAGCAATAATATAGATCTACAACTTAATATATTGAATTGACCTACTAATAACTATAGGTTATTTAATACTCTATCCCATCTATTTTAAGCGATGAACCAGCTCATTTTCCATCAAGACTCAAATCGCACATAATTTGACCAGATCGGGAAAGAGGCGGTACATGGCCTTGTTTGTTTGTTTGTTTGTTTGTTTGTTTGTTTGTTTTTTTTTTTTTTTTTTTTTTTTTAATTAAAGAAAGGAAGTAAAGAACTGTGAGATGGTGTATGATGTCGTGTGTATGTGTTTTTTTTTTTTGGTAAACGCTGACATTAGCATTTAAACTAAACAATAAATGCCAAATATAGACCTATTGCGGCCTCGTTTCAAATCGGTTAAGGTTGTATATTTTAGTGTCAACCTTGAAACGTTATCGTTTCCTAGTGATGAGTTTATCAACTCTATAGAATATTCCATGTACGCATCATGTATGGTCTAGCACATCGCTTTAAAATCTGTAGTGTTTTGAAACATTGCTGGGTGGTTAAAGGTTATTAGGGTTGGATTTTTTCAAGGAGCAGCAGGTGCTGAGGCAATTGGAGCCGAAGCATATGATCACACAAACACTACTACTCTCTGAATCCCTTTCCCTGTTCTTCTCTCTCTCTATCTATCTCGCTCTCTTGCTCTCTTTCTCTCTTTCTCTCTTTCTCTCTTTCTCTCTCTCTATCTATTTATTTCCGGTTAAATAGATGAAATAGAGTATGACGTAATTGCTTCTGGATTCTGATTTTGGGGTCAAAAGTACTGGCGTTATCGAAAAGCTATATGGCACAAGCCCCAAAACATCGTGTGCCATGTTCCATTAATTACACCGTCTTTTTACTCAATTCTATCACACAGACGTAAGTTGTGAAGTCTCGTTTTTGACTTTGTTTTTCACCTGATTCCATGGTATTTAGCATATAGCAGATTAACGACTATTCAACTTCCAATCAGAGGCTACTGCGTCCGGCATTAGCATCCAATTGCTTCACTATTGGCCATTTAGGTATTATCACTCTAATATCAAATTCACGAATTCCTTCTCGGAATAACTGGCAATTAAGACAAATTTTTGGAGATGCCTTGTGCCAAAGTAGACCGGACCTAATAAGAACTTGCAAAATCGGTGAAACTAAAACTTAGCCAAAATATCCAGATTGTATAACTATACGGTTATCTCTGTTATATTAATATTGTAACACCAATGTATATTTTCCGAATATCTCAAAGAATCATAAGTGAATTTATATGGATTAGCATATCAATCAAAAATATTTACATTTTTTTTTGTTTAATTTATTTATATTAATTTTCGATTCTAAAAATTATTGACGTTAAATTTTCAAAATCACACAATAATTCTAAAGTTGATCAATACTGCCGATAACGGTGCTTTTAACTCAATATTAGAACTATTAACAGATTATTAATAGTGTGGTCTTCTCTTTTGTTTTGTTCTTCTGTTTTTTTTTTTTTTTTTTTTTTTTGTTTTTCTATTATATATGTTCAAGTTATCATCGTAGCTTCTCTATAGGAGAATGTAGCCGAGACAAAACTAATACTTTGAAGCTATAATAAACAAAATAAAAGAATAAATATAAACAAAAGTTATTACACTAGTACCCAATATGAATCGGTTCATGTATAAACGGGTAATTGGATTATATGAGTTTAGTATCATTTTATCCGTGCCTTGAAACAGTTCTGAAAAGACAAGTGAACCGGATTTCTAGTTCTTACACTGACATTAAATGGTCATTACTACGTTGAATATCCATCGTCAACTGGAATAAAAGCATCGTTGATAACCAGCTTTATTAGAAGATAAAACAAAAGAAAGAAAGAAAGAAAGAAAGAAAGAAAGGAAGGAAAAAAAAAAAAAAAAAAAAAAAGACAACAACAATACACAGCTACTAGTTTGCAGCTTTTTCAGTTTGTTCCAATTCACCAATTGAGTAATAACTTGTTAAGGGATTGATACCAGTTCTTGATAAAGGATCTAGTGATGAGATTTTAATGTAATTAGGGTGAGAATATTGGTTCAGATTCCTTTAAAAGCGTACTACATTTGCATATTTGGTGCTGATAAGCTCACGACATCTTCTGAAACTGCATATAACAAAAAGAACACTTTGCTCAACAAGCTAATGGGTTAATTTGATACTGACAGTAAAACCCGGTCTCTTGTTCTTAAGCTATACTATTTCACCACAGCTTTGTTTATCTAGAGTACAGACTGCAGGCAAGTTATCATTTTCATTGTTGGGTGATCTGTGGGAAGTGGGTATTTCCTATGATGAATAAGGATTAACTGGATTCTTAAAAAAAAAAACAAAAAAGACTTTTCTACAATTAAAGAAACTGTTGAAGCTCATCACTCTTTGGATTATGAATAGACTATTATGCATAGCTCAGCTGACTCATACAGTTTTTAAGTTAAACTTTATTTAATCTGGAGATTGATCTGCGGTTTCCGGTGATTAAAGCTAAAGTCACACATACATAAGTTGGGGATTGGAGCTTATTTTTAAAGGGTTAAAATATGCATTGCGCAAACTTAGTTTTTGCGAGATATGCGAGCTTATGCAGAACTATCGTACAAATTTGGCTATGTATTTTTGTTAGTACTGGAATTTACTCTTAGTTTTTGCAGAACTTGCTAGTCTATAAGAGTAATTTTCAGGACAGATCAGAATGACCAAGATCGAATCATAAGGTAAAAATGCCAGTGCTTTCTCCTTATCAGTAATACCAATCATCAAATCTTCACAACAATCTCATTAAAAATCAAACTCACATACAACTGAAAGAACTCGTTTATCACTTCTCACAGAAGAACATCTAAAGCCATGAATTTATTGAATCCTAAACAAAGAAAGCTATCGAATTTGTTTTATCTAAACCAATTGTCTCACAGAAAGTCAGCTATTTCAGCATCCTCAATGATTATCGACCCAAAGAATTTATCAACGGTTGATTTCCAGCATTATGGTTATTCGGCCAGTTCCCCAACAGCCCAGTGGTGGGCCTGATGTGCTTTATGTTAAAAATCCTCAATCTTCTTTGCGCTATAATAACTTGGTTGAGGTATCATTGGATGTTATTTTATTGAGTGAGAGTCAATTAATAACAGAGAATGATTTGGGAAATTCATCCCCCTATCAATTGCAGCATTTGAACAATAACTTTAAAAGTCGGAATTTAAGATACATCTCAGTTTTCTCAACTTTTTTCATTTATCCAATATATTCGATTTTAACAAAAGATTTAAATTTAAAGATATTTATAAATCAAAGTTTCAAAGATAATAATGATTTCCAATTCAAGAATATGTTGATTTGCTTATTTGAATTGGCATCTGACGTAATTTATGAAGAGGTTCAAGATGATAAGGATGTCGATTTTGAAAGGAATGAGTTAAAATTACTGATTTATTTGAAAAGAAGTCTTTTCGAAGAAGAGTCCAAATTGCTAATTAGAAATTTGAATTGGCTAGGTGGAAGACTGATCTCTGATGATTTAGAAAATACCAATAAATTTAAGGACTGGTATATATTGGAATTTGAGGTTTAAAAAATTCAAATTATTATGGTTTTGAATATTAATGATTACATGATAAGAATAAAGAAATGAAACAAGGAGAACAAAAAAAAACACACACACACACACACACACACACTAATAAATATTAATATAATACACAAACTACGCTTTTTCTTTTTTGGTTTTTTGGTTTTTTTTTTTTTTTTTTTTCTCTCATTCCCCTTTCTCATTTTGATAATTCAATGATCTTTTCTTTTCCTTCATTGATACTAACTTCTGGAGAAATTTGAATTCTTTTGACAACTAATTTACCATTTTTGAATATCCAATGAGAACGTTTAATCCCAGATGGCAATTTCTTAGCACCTAATACACCAATTAATTCTTTCTTAGGGTCACTCAATAAGTCATATTGTAAATTCTGTTTAGTTTTGAAAGTTAGTTGGGCTTTTGGAGCATCAGCACTCAAACCTAAGACAAGGGCTTTATCTTTAATATCGTTGAAATTATTTCTGAAACCGCATGCTTGTCTCGTGCATCCAGGAGTTGATGCTCTTGGATAAGCGAATATTATAATAAGCTTGTTTTGAGAAGCCAATTCTTTCAAGGACAAAGGCTCATCGTCCTGGTTCAATAAAGTAAGATCTGGAATTTCATCACCAATGTCCAACTCTTTTGGTTTGTCCGTTACTTCAGTTTTTGGTTCTTCAACTTTTTGGAGTTTGCTTGTTGACACTGTTTTTTTTGGTTTTGAAACTTTTGCAGTTGGTAAAGATTCGATTTTAGTTTCTGAAACAGCAGATTGAGCAGCGACTCTTGCAGAACGTCTAGTACCTGTGCTCATTTTAAAGATTAATTGAGGTTTCCCTTTTCTGTTCTTTCTCTTTTTTGTTTTGAAAAGGCAAAAAGTTGTCGATACAAAAGTCTTGAAAGGAGGTTAAAATAAAAGTATTTATACATTTTCTCGAGATTTAAAGATTATAACCACCTTTTTTTTTTTTTTTTTTCTTTAAAAGGTGGCTTCCCAGTAACTAAAACTGCTCATTACAAGCCATTCAAAAGCATATTGAAACTGATAAGGGTAGATGAGAGAGAGAGAGAGAGAGAGAGAAAGAAAGATAGAGACAGAAAGAGAAAGAGAAAGAGGGGAAAGGTTGTATTTGGGACAGAAATACTAGTAACCAAACCCATAACAAACTAGGGAATTACCTGGATTGAAAAGAAGGATAATGAATATAACAATGGGTATAATAGGCATATGCTGACATAATAAACATAACACAGCTGACTAATCAAGATAGCCTAAATGAAAATTTTCTTTTGGCTCATCGCCTTTCTCTTCTCTTTGCAAACTATTGAAAATCAAGAGATCAGGATGGCTAAAAAAGGTATGCATTTATAGTATAGTAGATATATATATATATATATATATATATGGAGTTATAGAAACTAATCTCATCCCACTCTTTAGTTTCAAAACATTCAAGGGCAGCAAGAAGACTGGAGATAGAGGAGCCTGTTAAATCACTTTCAAATGTCTCTAGATCAGAAAAGACTGACGTGACTAGTGCCGTTATCCGTGCTACGATAAAAAAGAATGAAGGCTTGCTACACAATAAGCTGGCCAAGAAGGAACGTTCCAAAATATCAAAGAAAAAAGATGCAGCAGCAGCAGCAGCATCTACCACCAATTTGAATAAAGAAAAAGTTGAAAGAGCCATACTTCTGAGTGATAAGCTACAGGATAAGATATTGAAGAGTAAAAAAAGAGCCAAGGAGGTGCAACAAACTAGGAAGAGTAATTGGGACTCCATTAATGCATCAATAAGACCTCAGATGTTGGAGAAGGGAGAAGAAACTGGAACTCAGCAAAAGCAAGGCGATGAGATGGAAGAAGATAATTTTTATACAGATGAGGAGGAAACTACCATCTCTGCCAGTTCTACTCACAGAAATGCGTTTGAGCTGCTCGGAGATGAAGTAGATGCTTGAACAGAAAGAGACAGTTCATATATTTATAGAGATCACATCCATAGCCACGATCTTCATAGTAGATAAATACATAATAGTTGATAGTTAGATAAAAGCTATTATCATATTCCCGATCTGGTAGGCCCCGCACTGTATTTACCGGATTTAAAAAGAGCTCGATTTTGACCACCTGTTCAATTCTTTCCTTCTATTTCTTTCCATCAAAATCAACAAAGACGATCCAAACAAAACAAAACAAAACAAACTGACAATACATCGCTTGCAATGAAGTTATCCTCAATTGCCGTCCCTGTCGCGCTTGCCTTGATTTCTAAGGCTGAATCTGCTGATGATTCTGAAGCTCAGCCAGAATTCACCCCATTCGATAAGTCTCGATTGGCCTCAGAATCCTTCTTCGAACAATTTGATTCTGATGATTGGGCTCAACTATGGAAAGTCTCTAGAGCTAAAAGGGATGAGGAATATGCGTATAATGGAGAATGGGCTGTGGAGGAAACAAGTATCTATCCAAGCTTCAAAAATGAAAAAGGGTTGGTGTTGAAAACACCTGCTGCCCATCATGCTATTCATGCTAAATTACCACAACCTTTCATTAATAATGAAAACACACTGGTTTTACAATACGAAGTCAAATTACAAGAAGGATTGAAGTGCGGTGGTGCTTACGTTAAATTGTTATCTGAAGAAGGTATTCCTGACCAAAATAACGAATTCAACAACGATACTCCATATCAAGTTATGTTTGGTCCTGATAAATGTGGTACCACCAACAAAGTTCATTTCATTATCCGTCGTAAAGACAGAAATACTGGTGTTTATGAAGAAAAACATCTCTCTGTTCCTCCCTTATCAAGAGGTGTTAAAACCACAACCCTATACACTCTAATTATCGAACCATCTCAAGACTTCCAAATCAGAATTAACGGGGAAGTTGTCAAAGCTGGCAACCTATTAGACGACGATGTTTTACTACCAAGTCTAAATCCACCAACCCAAATTGATGATCCAACTGACTCCAAACCTGAAGATTGGGACGACAGAGAATATATATTAGATCCAAATGAGACTGAAAAACCAGAATCGTGGGATGAAAATGCACCATATTTGATCCCAGATCCAAACTCTTTTAAACCAGAGTCCTGGAATGAAGAAGCCCCTGAGTACATTGAAGATCCAGAAGCTGAAAAACCAGAAGATTGGGATGATGAAGAGGATGGAGAATACATTGCTCCGCTAATTTTGAATCCTGAATGTGAAGAACATGGGTGTGGTAAATGGGAGCCAGCTAAAATTCCAAACCCAGATTATAAAGGTAAATGGGAACAACCACTAATTGAAAATCCAAATTATAAAGGTGAATGGGCCCCTAAAAAGATCGATAACCCAGACTACTATGAAGATTTGAGACCATCTGACTTAGAAGCTATTGGTGGTATTGGATTTGAGCTATGGGCTATGGAAAACAATATCTTATTTGATAACATTTACTTAGGTCATTCTATCGAAGAAGCAGAACTGATTGGTAATGAAACCTTTGCTCCAAAATATGCAATTGAACAAAAAGCCGTTTTGGATGCTGCTCCAAAACCAAAAACTGAAACTGAAAAACCAAAACTAGCTGAAGATGACGATTCTGATTTCCTTGATGATATTGTTCTTAAAATCACAAACTTTGTTGGGGATGGTAAATTATATCTTGAAGAATTTTTGGCAGATCCATTGAGCACTTTGAGCTCTAGACCTGCTGAGGGTGGATTGTATGCCGGTGCTTTAATTTCAATTGTTACGTTGGCTTTAACCATCTTATCAGCCATTATTGGTGTATTGACAGGTGGGAACACAACTCCAAAGCCAATCTCAAAGAAAGAAGACGAAAAAATCGTTGAGATTATAGAAGAATCTACCGGTAAATCATCTGGTACCAAAGTCTCTGAATCTACTGCTTCAAAACGTTCTTGAATGAATTGGAAGTAAAAAGCAAAAAAAAAAAAAAAATAATTTCAATTGTCCATTAAAACTAATTATTATAATAAACAAAGTTTGAAATTCTCAACACGGCAAGTCCGTTTCTGCTATATATAGTTCTAACTATTGTTTAAACCTCTCTGTGTTATTATTATTACTATCATTACTATCATTACTATTATCGTCATTATTGGTGTAGTCACAGTTTGAGATGTAGCGATTATGAATGTGTCAGGTTGGGCATATACACTATCCAATGATATTGACGTATGAGGCGCACGTTGACGTTGACTACCACATTAATGATAATGTGATATCTCCGTTCATGCTTCCCTTAAAGGGATAAACCCTAGCTACGCCAAACCGGAGTATCAATATCGAACAATTCCTAAATAGTATTTAGAGATGATCTTGGATCTTTGCGTCAAATTACATCTAATTATAACACAACTGGCAACATGTCATAACGCATAAGTCATATGGTATGTGCCTTTTCACTAGAATGACCCATGTTTTATGCTCAATTAGCAATATGTGATGCCATTGAGAGGTTAAGATTAGCAAGAGGTTAAAATTGGCAAGAGCAAATGACTGGAATGTTTCTTCCTCCGCACAAGCATTAAGCAGATCCATCGAGCATGATGATAATGTCATGAGAAAGTCAAGATAATTTATTGGAATAACCATCGACTAAATAGGTTCTGCATAGCCGCTCTACATATGCAATCTCTTAATTTTTAGCGGCTTATTTGTGCTTCAAAGGGTCAGACCTTATATTGTATACAATCTTTTTCTTTGTGTCTTGATTCTAGATTGTTTCATCACCAGGACATAATAAAGAAAATTTTGTTGAATCATATCGGTATGCTGTCAAGCGATAAGAGTTCAATGCCTCATGTTTTTCTCTTTTCTTATTTACAATTAGGCCAATCAATCAAGTGAAACCTGCTTTAATACGGCGTTTTCCTTTATTGATCAACATCGATGATGATATATCTTTGATGAAGATGATTTGCCGACATACAGTTGGAGCTGAATGCTGACCAAGAAATTCCATATTTTGAACATTAATTTCCAAACTATAATCAGCACCAACTGATAATTTAGTACCTGTATAGTGTGTATTTGGTGGGTTGAACTTGCAGGCTTTCTTAAAAACAGCGGGCGTGTGATGGCTGAAGGGTGGAAGCATTTTTTTTTTTTTCCTCACAAGAACAGAAAACTTCAAGAATGTCCACAGATTCAGCGCCATCTCCTATTCTAGTAGAGCTTTCACCAGGACTAAACATTGGTAGAGATGGTGATCTTTTACTTCTCTCAAACCTCATTCAAATACATCTTGAAGTTTTGTACTAATTGTAACGGTGAGCCTGTAAGGACTCAATAGGCTAAGTATTACTGGGAGGTACATAACTAATGGTGTGAAACCGCGGGGCTCTGTTATAATATGCTTAAATGCTAACGGTTGAGAGGTGGGTCTGCATCTTTTTTGGGTATATTTAGTTTCTAGTGTTGG
>JANBXE010000026.1:42146-56352 GCA_024271855.1 Wickerhamomyces bisporus
ATTGGCTTACTTGAAGGCCGAACGTTGAATGTCGAACGTTGAATGTCAAATGTTGAAGGCTGAACACTGAACACTGAATGTTAAACACTGGAGATTGAAAGTTGAATGCTGAATGCTGAATGCTGAATGCTGAATGTCGAATGACAAGCCAAATGTGGTGGTCCACTCATCACTTATTACTCATCATTCATCAAGGCATGTGAGAGTTAGCTATCTCGGCTTTGATATTATATACCAGAGGCAGTATAATATAAGCAAAACATGTATTCCGCTGTTGCCAATTAGCGAATCGAGATGGAGGATCACACATTGATACATAACTAGGCAGGGACCATAATAGAAGACTACATGTGCTTTAAACCCCCCCCTCTAATGTTTGCGGTTTTTGATTTCTGTACCGTTTTGGTTTGTGATCATCGGTGTGAACTGGTAAAAGAGCACATACAGGTCCAAGCGAGTTTAAGATAGCGAACTATAACGAGAGAATCATCATTTCGACCTGCAATTGTTCTTTGTTTCAGATATCTCGAAAGGGGCAGGCCAGGGAGAGTCCGCAAGTGCGGGCTGTCTTAAACATGTTCATACCATGTTAACAAGCAGTGTTGTTCTAGAAAAAAGATGTCTTATTTTGAAACATTCTTGAATTCGACTCTAAACTTTTGCTCATTAAGACGGATTAAAGTTTTAAAAATAACCAGATCAAATTATAACCCAAAATCAACTGGACAATGTTTAGAGTGTACTGGAAAATTGGTCTAAAATGTGGGAGGGAGGGAGCGCAGGGGAGGGAGAGAGAGGAATGGGAGCATAGTGTATGGAAATGAAACAGTTTACTCAAACGTTATGAGAGTTGGCACTTTATCGGGGGAGGGGGCGAGGGGGGCTTTGACTTTTTTTTGGCTTTTGGTATCATTTCCCAGCGTTTTTTAACATGGTTCATACTTGTTTTCCCAATCGAGAAAGAGCCGACAATAGATGCTGCTGCTAAGTTCTGCATAAACTGGTGCATGTCGATGGTAAAATCGTCAGGTACTGTCATTTCGAGATTTGATGTTACACTTATATGCATTCTGCTTTTCCATAACTGAAAAATTTTCGTTCTCTGCTAACATATATCTTCCTCGATGGTTGAGCTTTAGCACTTTGTATCTGCTGTATATATATATAACTCCATATATCCTTACTTTTTTGAACCTTCACTTTCAACCTCATCACACTTAAGTCTACCAACCTTTTTCCAGAACAATGATGTCAGTCTACAACACTCATGCTATACAGAGAATAAGACTCCCAAGTGTCAACGATATATTCCCGGGAAGCTATTCACCTCCCCACGAAACTGCCCCTAAATCAATCGTTATCCATAGTCCAAACCCAATCTCTCCTATCCATCATCATCATCATCATACTTCTAATGGAACTGTCTTGGTTCCGGTCCACCATCAACATCATCAGCAGCCACTCCAATCCTTCCCTAGCTACTATCAACCTATCAACATGCAACCAATGACCCCGATCGGAATGCCGGTCAATTCTCCTATTTATACCACTGCTAATCATCAGTCAGTTCCAAGACAACATTATTCTTCTCCTTCACATTCACCATCTGCCAATACTTTCTACTCAAATACCCAAACAAGATATAGAATCAACAAACAAACAACGAGACAATCAAACGCTTGGAGCTATGAAGATGATTGCCTTTTAAAATATTTGAAGGAAGTTCGCAATCTTGGCTGGAGAGAGATTTCAATGCATTTTAAAAATAGAACTGCCAATGGCTGTCAGTTCAGATGGAGGAGAATAGTTGCTTTAGCTAAAACAAGTGCTGGCGAAAAGGAGGACACTGACAGTATTTCAAGTCCTTCTTCTTCAACAGCCAGCTCGAGATCCAATTCACTGGAGAGTCTATTGTGTTAGGGGATTGACTTCTTATGTCAACCACCGTTCTATTCATTTTATACTAGATTTTTATGATGTCGCTAGTGTTTATTATCTTTATTATGAGAGTGCTTTATATATATATATATATGGTTCATGTGTTTTTTTATGATTCCCATTTATTTCATTATTTGTTCATGTTGTTGTTAAGTTTGTTGCTGGTTCTTTTATTCATTGGGTTAGAGATGATTCACCACATTCTCTATATTTTTATAATTTTTATCGTTAATTATTTTTTTATGATTATTATCAGATGTTGTTTCAGTTCTTTTTGTGTGATTGTTGCTTTTATTGGTCAAACTAACTTTATAAAAAAAAAAAATGCCTTTACTAGTTAACTGGAGGGGGGTCCGTGCAAAAGAGAAGGAAAAAAAAAAAAGAAGCTTTATATGAAGATGTATATAGAAGAAGAGCTTATTGTGTTGAGTTTAGAACTCACACTGCAAATCGATAATTGATTGATATTGTAGTTTGTTCTTTCAAGAGATATATCTGATATAAAATATTCTCTTGGTGTTTTAAAGTTTTAGCCATCAATAGCAACGAAACTGACAAGCATTCCTTGCCACGGCAATCAGAGTTGCACTATTAGAACTAGGAATGAGATAGGCTGGGCCATAGGGCTATTGATAGGAGAAAACAGCCTAGGAATTTTCGACTATATTGGGCCAGACAGCGCTCATTTTTGGCGAGATGCAGTTGGCTTTTTTTTTTTTTTTTGGTGATTGTTCTATAAATCGAGATTGTGAGAAAAGAGCCAGATGGGATGATTACTGAAGAACCATGACCGGGAGGAGGCTGTAGTATGCCACAGGCTTAACAAAATGAGTGTTGTTTTGAAATGGGGACTTTTTGAAGTTGAATAAGCAGTCGAAACCGGCAATCTGTGATTGGACCATGGACCATCTTTACTTATTTGGACCAACCCAAGACCCGAAAGATGGCACAACAATTAGAGTTGAGAATTGCAACCTGTACATTGGGAATTACGACGCACCCTGTTACGCGCTGTCGTTTATTTGAGTACATAACATTGCATAGAGATATGCTTAATCCGCAGCTTCGAATAACACAAAGAACTTTTTGAAAGTCCTCCTCTATTCTTCTGGAATTTACCCAAAACAATTCGCAGGAGCGGACATTGGAAGACAATAATGCTCTCTTTCTCTCTCTCTCTATCTTTCTCCCCTTTAATTTTAACCACTAATGGTTTCATCTTCTAGTATCTATGTTCTGCGAAATAGAAACCAGATGTCTGTTTGATCGAGAACAGAGCAGGCGCTATGTAACTTTACCCATTAATTGACACCATATGTGGTTTCAACTTATGCCGGTCGAAGATTTTTTTTTTTTTATAGTTAAGCTTGAAACACAGTTTCGAACTATAATAGAATAGGGTTTGGGATTTTGGTACGGTTTATAGTAAGATGCTAGTTTTTGTCCGAATAACATGAATAAACAAGTAAACAAAGAAACGAACAAAGAAATGAATAGCGAATATATCACCGCCTTTGAGGTACAGATCTGACTGGCCAAAAGAGAATAGAGGTCTAATACTAGATTTATTCAACGATCATTATTGCACCATCAAAAAGCATTTTACTGCGCCTAACTCGCACAATACCCATTAGCTGAAAAAATAATCGGGCTGTGAGAGTTCAAGATTAGGAGAGTACCAGCTATCAATGCACTAGATTCTATTCAGCAATAACCCCACAATGTTCATTTGGACTTGTAAAACTTGTAGAACTTGTAGAACTTGTAGAACTAGTAGAACTAGTAGAATTTGTGGAATTGTCCAACCAATCATTATAAGGAGATCATGATCAGGCTAGCGCGTGCCATAAAAACGAATATTGGACCCATAAGTTGTTGTTTTTTTTTTTGGTTTTTTGTTGACCAACCGAAAATGTGAAGTGATCAACAATCTTTTAAATTATGCCGATCTCTTTTTGGTGTAGAAATTTCAACGATGGGAGGCTTTTGATGGGGGTGAGAAAACGGGCATGAGAAACGTCACCACCGACCAACAACATGTAGGACATTCCTTTAAAACGGTTGTTCCGCGTCTTCTGGATGCATCTTGAATCCTTGATGACGGATTTGGCGTAAAGTTATTTCGCTTGTTGCTGTTTAAGGTTATAAATCCTGCTTGTAGTGCTTATCGATTGAACGACGATCTCGGTTTAACTGCTGAAGAACATAGGTCAATGGCAAGAGGTTTTTGATGGAAAAATTAAAATTGAAATTGTCACTAATCACTCACCAGAAGGATACGAACTTTTAAGGTTTATGGTATTCAAAGAATAAGTCGTCAATTGTCTATAAAACGAGAGATGGGCTAAACTTTAAGTATATTGGTCTCGATCAAAGAGGCACATGTTCACACCGCTATAAACGAGAAAGCTGCCTGTCATACCTGTATGCTTATGAATTAACAGCACTCCTTGAAGGCATCAGTTTGACCCAGGACTCAGCTTGCATAGTTCATGGATGACCATTGATTAGGATTTAGGGGCGTGGTGCCGTGAAAATTTCGTAATAGCCTTGAAGCTTTTGACATTGACAGTAATTTTCGATTTTGACTAGTAACAGGATCGACGGTCTGAAAAATAACACCCAATTGCTGGGAGTGACTTATAATGTTGATAGCATTGAATCTGCTAGGGTCTTCTTTACGTCTCTTGTTTTTTTTTTCTCTAACTTTTTTTCTCCCAGATAAGTTGAAGATTGAACATTGTATTATTATTATATATAAACTAAGCTCATCTTTAGGCTTAGTTTATATATATATATCTCGGTAGGGGCACATTTTGATGTTTTTTTGACACGAGCTTAATGTAATCGGATTTGAAAACATCAACAGTTAAATATTGGTAAAGTGTCATCTTTTCACCATAGAGTGTGTTATGTTCAGATCTCCGATAACCATTACAAAGAGATATGCATCTTCTTTCCCCGAGATTGGCTATTCTCTGCTTTCAAATAAGGGACTGATATCAATCAAAGGCCCGGATTCCTCGAAATTCCTAAACGGGTTGGTTACCTCCAAACTTGTACCCAATTTTACCAAAAAGAAAGTCATGACGATATCCACTGACAAAGACGATGATTCAATAAACTTGCACGATTTCGATTTCAGCACAAAGAACTGGGGGTTATTGAGAGAGTCAATTGAAACTAAAAACCAAACAATCACAAGAAATGGTGTTTATTCAATGTTTTTGAACTCAAAAGGTAGAATAGTTACTGACACATTTATTTATCCTTACAGGTATTTATTTTCAGAAGGTTATGAGAACTCTTTCCCTCAATATATGGTTGAAGTTGACAAGAAAAGTTTGAAATCAATTTTAGGACTATTGAAGATCCACAAGTTAAAGGCTAAAGTCGAAATTAACGAGGTTACTAATCACAAGGTCTGGTATGCTTTTAATGATTCCAAGCAAGAAGATTTGTATAGACTGCAAAAACAATATTTTGACGAGGAATCCACTGATTTGAAATCTCCAGATATAAGTTTAGCTCATACAAAGAAATTTCTTGAAGATTCTTCTTTCTGGAATACCCAACATCTAAACACAGATGAAATTATTGGGTTCTCGTTTGATGATAGATGTCCAGATTTTGGTGTTAGAATTATCACACCAGACCACATTACCGATCTATCTCACATCATAAGCACCGAATATTTACCTGAAGACGCTCCTTTATTATCAAAAGAATCAATAGATCTTAGAAGACAGGTGTTTGGCATACCAGAAGCCCCATATGAGTTGAAAGCTAATAAATTGTTACCATTAGAGGCTAATTTGGAGTATATGGGAGGAGTTAGTTTTGATAAAGGTTGTTATGTGGGTCAGGAATTAACCGTTAGAACATATCATACCGGTATCATTAGAAAAAGAATTGTCCCGGTGAAGCTGTATGTTCATGATCAGGACCCTAATAATGTCTCTTTGATGGATCAGAATGAACTTTCAGGAATTCTGCCAAACTCCTTAAGTGACTTAGAAATCTTTCCTGACAATTTAAAGAAAGAACCAACATCAAAGGTAGCATTGTCCACATCACCGTTTGGAGCATCCACCAAAAAAACAGCACCAAGAAGAGCACAAAGGCTCTCCTCAGGAACCTTGCTTTCTAACGTTGGCTCTAATGGATTGGCAATGATTAGGCTAGAAGATTTTGCTAATGAAGAGACTAGATTCAGTATTGAGCTCCCAAGAGGTGGTGAGGATAACAAGACTTTGAAAATTGGCGTGAAGGCCTTTATTCCATACTGGTGGCCAAATGAGTGAAAAAAAAAAAATTCCAATTGGTAGTATTGCATTGTTTAATGAAATGATATGATCATATATAACAACAGATAGTTCAACATATAAACCTTTCGACACTGACACATAAACCCTAATAAAAACCACGTGACTCAAACATGGGCAAAACATCCTAACACCAGTTTGTTTTGCAATTTTTTTTTTAAATTTCCTTATATATGTGGTCCAAACCTGGCATTTCGCTGTAGAAATCCCAATGAGTGACTGCTAAATTCGTAAAAACATCCAAACACCATTGGAAATTTTCTCCAAACCAACAAAGAGTTTTTCATATTCTACAAAATTAAAAACATCAACAATTTGATAGACTAATCTAACAACCTTAAGGTAGCACAAGTATATTCAAGATGGCTGAACCACAAGTTGATATCCCACAAGAAGAAATTGTTGAAGAAGAATTCGAAGTTGTTGCTGAACCAGTTGAAGTCAAATTAGTTGATTTAGCTACTGCCATCCCAGAAGATGTTCAACAAGCTCAAGCTCAAATCAAATTATTCAACAAATGGTCATACGAAGATGTTACCGTTAAAGATATCTCTTTGACTGATTACATTCAAATCAGCAAACCAGTTTTCGTTTCCCACACCGCTGGTCGTTACGCTGCCAAAAGATTCAGAAAATCTCAAGCTCCAATTATCGAAAGATTAACCAACTCTTTAATGATGAACGGTAGAAACAACGGTAAAAAATTAAAAGCTGTTAGAATCGTCAAGCACACATTAGAAATCATTAACGTTTTAACTGATCAAAACCCATTACAAGTTGTTGTTGATGCTATTGTTAACACTGGTCCAAGAGAAGATTCCACCAGAATTGGTTCTTCCGGTACCGTCAGAAGACAAGCTGTTGATGTTTCCCCATTAAGAAGAGTTAACCAAGCTATTGCTTTATTAACCATTGGTGCTAGAGAAGCTTCATTCAGAAACATCAAAACCATTGCTGAATGTTTGGCTGAAGAATTAATCAATGCTGCTAAAGGTTCATCCACTTCTTATGCTATCAAGAAGAAAGATGAATTAGAACGTGTTGCTAAATCCAACCGTTAAGGAGATTGTTTATTTGTTTATGAGTTTGATTTGGAGGATGTAATAAAAACCAAAAGCAAAATGTATGTTATTAATATTTTTGGCATATCATTTGGTGTAGCACCCGTAATAAAAACTTAAATAAATACTTTGTCGCTTGAGAGGATCGAACTTGCAACCTTTTTATGACTAAGATAAAAAAAAACAGATTATAATAATAAATAAATAAATAAATAAATAAATAATAAAAAAAAAAAAAAAAAAAAAAGAAAAAGAAAAAAGTGGGGCCTCCAAAAAAATCAAAAATGACACTTTCTAATCAAGCAATGAGAAAAGTATAAATAAGCATTGGCTTTCCCTTCTGAGATGAGAGGCGGCTGATTTCTATTAAAAGTAGGTTATTGCTGGTGAAAAGAGATTAGACAATCATGCCTGCGGAATTGTTAGTGGGAAGTGGTACACTTTCGAGGGAGTCGTCGCTACCTGTTTTGCCAGTTCCCT
The DNA here is from genome assembly GCA_024271855.1 of Wickerhamomyces bisporus. Classification (NCBI taxonomy): domain Eukaryota; kingdom Fungi; phylum Ascomycota; class Saccharomycetes; order Phaffomycetales; family Wickerhamomycetaceae; genus Wickerhamomyces; species Wickerhamomyces bisporus. Next base: position 49,951 of record JANBXE010000026.1, read on the forward strand.
CTTTGAGCAGTACTTTGCAAAAATTGAAGGTTTCTCTGAAACCATTGTTATCTGACGATGAATATCGAGAGCTACTGGACAAGATCAACTTATTTCAGGAAGATCCAGTATCTACAGCTTTACAAAATCATCTTTTGAAATTCTACCGAAATGAAGAATGTTATTTGGATCATTTAAACCTTGATCATATCTTAATTGATCATAGAGCTTTACCAAGAAACCCTTTCCTAGTTTTAGAAAATGATCCATTGAAAAACGCCACAAACTCCCAGAATCAGATTGAAAGGGCTTCTCTTTTGACCGTATCTGCTTTGAAATTTGTTGCCTCTTTGAGGCTGGGCCACTTAACAGTTGAGAATTCAAGATCTGGGGTACCTTTAACAATGAGCCCTTACTTTGGTTTATTCGGCACAACAAGAACCCCTGTGCTGGATAGTATCAAGACAAAAACAAATGATAAATCAGACTATATTTTGATCTTGTCCAACTCTCAATTTTACACTTTGAAGGTTTTAAATGAGAAAAACGAGATTATTCTAAATGATGAAGATTTGGCTAAAATTCTGGAGCAAATCGTTCAGGAGACTAGCACTATTGAAAACCCAAACCTGAATTCTATTGGGCCCATCTCTTCTGATAGTTTCAGATATTGGAAAAGTGCCCGCACCTGGCTACAACAAGAATTCAAAGATAATATGGATAGAATCGATGCTGCTCTGTTTGTTCTAGTTCTTGATAAATCAACCCCGGATGAAGATTCAGTCCAAGAGATTGCAAAAGCTATTTCAGTGGGGACTTTGATACTTGATGAATCTGGCATTCAGAGAGGCTCTTGTAATTCACGATGGTACGATAAGTTACAGTTGATTGTTACTAAAAATGCTATTGGCGGTGTGATTTGGGATTCATTCAGTCAAGACGGTACTACTGTACTAAGATTTACATCAGATATATATGCTGACTCCGTGCTTAGACTGGCTGATGGTAACTATTCACTGTTTCCAGGGGCCAAGGTTTTGAAAAATACCCAGGACATCAAACCCGTCAAAATTGAATGGAGATTTGAAGCTGATACTCACACTTTTCTCCACTTGTCTGAAACAAGATTAACCGACTTGATTTATTCACATTCAACTAACACAAAGGTTTTGAAATATGGTAGAAAATTCGCAAGAAAAATTGGCGTTCAATCTGATAGTTTAATTCAAATGGCTTTGCAAATTGCCCAATATGCATTATATGGTAAAGCGATTTCAACAATTGAGCCTGTATCAACACGAACTTTCAGAAACTCGAGATCTGAGCTACTGCCAGTTCAAAATGACTCAATTACAAAAGCCTGCCAGATATTCGTTAGCGATACCTCTCCTCTTTTGAGATGGCAAACGTTTATTGATATGTGCAAACAACACTCAAGCTCACTAAAAAGGTCCTCAAATGGGGAGGGATTCGAGAAGCATTTGAAAGCATTGCAAAACATCTACCTGCAAAGGGAGGTATTAAATCAGTTGTCGCCAGAATTTTTGATTCCTGAAGATGTTCCACCGTTGATCTTTGATGACATTATCTCTCCTTTGTTTGTTCCAGAATTGATTGCTTCAAACTGTGGAAATCCTGCTATGAAGCTATTTGGATTGACACCGGCAAGTGCTAATGGATTCGGTGTCGGGTACATCATCAAGGACGAGTGCACTGAGTTTTGCTTGATTAGTCAGTACAGACAAGGTGATCGTTTATTATCTACTATGGAATGGGTTTTACACCAACTACAACATATTTGGAAGAACAACGTTGGTGTTAAAAGAATGCCGCATGCACATGCTTTAGATAACTTAAAAGACCCAAGATCACATTATAAGGAAAACAACGAAGCGATCAAAGCTGAAATCATGTCAAGATCTACAACAATGGTATCTAATGATGATGAAATTGATCTGGCATTGGGCGGATATGGATATTTTGATATTGAAGATTTGACTGTCAGATCTAATGCTGCGTCAATTTCTCACACACCTGCGTTATCTACGAATAATAGTACCTCAGAATTGGTGAGATTAATCGACTTGTCTAAATTGGATAGAAACTTTGGTAAAAAAATATTCAAGAACGAAGATTTGAAAGAAAAGTTTGAAGAACATGAACATGCAGCGTCTGATACGGATTTTGCTGATGATAACAACACATCGGCTCCTTCTTTTGATCTCAAGTTTGATAGAGCAGCTGTTGGCAAAAAAGTTTCAGTTGATGACGTTTTGAACTGAGACCATGAAGAGTTATTGATGTATATACATTAGTTTATGATATTATATGAAATGATTGCAATATTGTACTGATATCGTATCTACATACATCATTTAGAGTAAACTTTATAGCTTTTATGACTTCTAGCTGTAACGAAAATTGGGATTAATTTTATTTAGTACTGGGAAATAAAATAAAAAAAAAAAAAAACCAAAACCAAAACCAAAAAAAAAAAAAAAAAAAAAAAAACAAACCAAAATTACGAAAAAAGGAAGACTTCTAAACAATATAATTGGGTCGCAAAAAGGTACTCTCAGTGTGCTTTACACTTGATTTTTAAGCGGATCTGGGGACTATCACTGGAACGTGTGATATCCATAGGGGATACTTTTTTTTTCTTTTTTTCATTTCAAATCAACGAAAATGATGCAACACAGTCGAAGCATTGCTAGTCATAATGAAGTGATTAAACAAGAACAACGCGAGCAAACTCCCAAACAGAAAGGCTCTAAATCAAAAAAAATGGCATGTGTCGAATGTAGACAACAGAAATCCAAATGTGATGCACAGGACTTATATCCAAATCCTTGTTCAAGATGCTCAAAGAAGAAAATCCAATGCTCATTACAGTCCAATTATAAAAGAACGTATAAAAGAGCTAAATTTCAACAGATTGAAGAAGAGTTAGAAGTACTCAAAAAAACCCTAAGTGAATCAGGAGCTGAGGAATTACTTCAACATTTGAAAGACAAGAGATTTACACCAAATGAGTCAAATGAAACCCTTTCACCAACCCAAACACCCTCATTACAATTCCATGGTATACCCACGTCGTTATCAAATCATGTTAGATCAAACTTATCCTCTTCAGTTAATTCACCTGTATCTAAAGTAGCTCCACAATCAGCTGATAAGGGACCCTCGATTATAAGAGAATCTGTCTCACCAATAAATGATCCAATATACTCAAGACCAGATTCAAGTAAGGAAAATGTCAATCAACACTTACAGCGATCACTACTTTCTAAGGAGATTTTGAACTGTACTGCAAAACAGTTTGGTGAAGTCCATCTTTCATCCCAACAGATAAGTGAGCTGTTTTTGGAGTTTGCTGATAGATACCATGCGTTCTTACCCATTGTTGATATAACAAAAGGGCCAGAAAGGATTTATAGGCTTTGTCCTATTCTGTTTTGGGTTATCGTTTCCATTGCTCTTCGTCATTATTCAACAGATACTTTAATGACACTGGCTCCATTACTGAAGACTGCACTAGCTGAAATTACAATAAGTCCGATAACGAGATATTTACCAGACGAGAGAGATGAGCCAATTTTAAACGTTTCTTCTGTTTATTCTGTCCAAGCTTTTTTGTTGTACACCTTTTGGCCGCCTCTGACCTCATCACTGAGTGCTGATTCTTCATGGAATACTGTTGGTATTGCTGTTTTTCAGGCTATTAGACTAGGGTTGAATGGGCCTGGAACTAATAAGTATAATATTCAACAACAGCATGATGTCAGCTCAGTTCTGAAGGAGCACGTCCAAACATGGATCTCATGTAACATTGTTTCACAAACCATTGCTACAGCTTTTGGGTTTCCATCGTTTGTTTCATTTGATAGTTCTGTCGTTGAATGCTGCAGGCCAGGCTCTTCGAACTCTGTTCCTCTAGGCATTAAGCACATGGTTGAAATAAGTCATTTTGAGGATCAAATTGCCAAAGTGTTAAATTCAAATAATATTAGTTCTACTGGACTTGTTGATGCTGCTGAGAAATTACCCTTATTGAAAGTCTTAACTCAACAATTGAACGAGCTGGAACTAAAGTTGACTACAGAAGGCTTAGATGATATACGAAAGTTTGAGATATACGCAACAAAAGTTCATCTCCTAACATACCATTTTCTGGATAACTCAAGAGTTGCCAATTTTGAGCTTCGTAGTGGTCTTGTTTCTCTGTATAATGCTGCTTTAAATCTATTAAGCCATGCTAATAGCGTCAATAAGAGAGAACCAACATTCATTAAATATGTTCCCGGTGTTTTTGTTTTAGAGATTTGGCAAGCTTCGTGCATTGTTGCAAAGTTGACTCACTCGACTTTGGCTGATGTGATTGATGTTGGAACCGGAAGACAACTTTACATGGCTGCTATCCAAATGACGATGAAAGCTTCCGTTTTGAAACATGATATGGCTTATCGGTCGAGTGGAATAATGAGAAACATGTGGCAATTATTCAAAGCGTTGCGTGAAAAGACAAATGTTTCAAATTTAGATGTTACGATTAAATCAAGAATGAGTGCAAGTGTCTTTTTTGATTGTTTATGGATTTTAAGAGAACAAGTTGGTATGATTAAGTTAGATCCGAATCAAAAACAAACCAGCGGAGAGAGCTCAACAAATGAAGGAGGAGAAGAAGAGGAAGAAGAAGGAGAAGAAGAAGACGAAGAAGAGGAGGAGGGGGAGGAGGAGGAGGAGGAGGGAGAAGAAGCAAGAGAAGAAGGAGCAAGAAAAGAAGGAGAAGGAGAAGGAGAAGGAGGAGGAGGAGGAGAAGAAGAAGAAGAAGAAGAAGAAGGGCGTAAAGTGTTCAACAAAGAAGATAACATAGCTGACGGTGGTGATCCAGGGTCTGTGAACTCAGAACATTCAGATTCAAAGTCTACAACTTCCCAAAAGAAACGTCCGAGGTCACTTTCTAACAACTTCAATGCTCAACATGCTGCGAGAAAGATCATCAGGACAATTCCATTAGACCCTGCTCCAATTTCACTAAGAGGAGATTCAGAAAGAAGTCCAGTACCCTCCACCTCAAGTCTAAAAGATATTTTACAAAAATCATCACCTGATTCTCTTGCTGATTCTGAGAGTGCAAGAAGAAATACCTTAAATAAAACTACCAAGGAGACATCCAGACAACATCAGAAGCCCCAAAGAACTTCAAGGACACCAAGAACTTCATTATCATCGTCCACTACAAATATCGCAAGACGAAGCCCTATGTGTGTGCTGGCAGATCCAATAGTCGCAAAAGTTTCCCCAACAAATATCCCATCCCTAGACATCAATGACGATTGGACCAGTGACATGCTATGGAAGGATGTTGATTCGGTAATGAACGATTTTGGATTCAACATTGACGATCTGACTAAATCGTTACCAGCTGGAACTGAACCTGGAACTGAACCTGGAACTGAACCTGAAACTGTACCTTCTTCTTCCAGCCAATTCTTCCAGCCAAACACCCACTATCAGCCACCAACGCCATCACTCTTCCATCCTATCAATAAGTAGTAGGCAAATATAGTTAAAGTTGATGTTGTGTCTTAAAATTATGTAATACAAGACGGGTAACCCACCGCGACTTTTTTTTTTTTTTTTTTTTTTGGTTTTTTTCTGAATTTTTCAACATCAAAGAAAAGCATTAGTCAAAGTTGGCAAATTCAGTGATTGTAAAAAGTTTCCAGAAGATTCAAGCTAGCCAAAAGAGCCATGTCTGACGATTTACAAGAACAAACACCTTCCATTGTCATCAACGGGAACTTGAATGACGTTGAAGAGCCAGAGTTCTATGAACACGATATCGATTCTGAAAACGAAGAGATCAATCAGGCTGAAGAAGAACCAACTAAAAAATCTGTGTCGTTCGCTGTTTTGGATGAAGAAGATGACGAAGAGCAAAGAAAGCGTGATTTTGAAGCAGGTGGTGGTTTGCCAGAACAACCTGATAATCCAGATTTCTCAACTTTAACTCCACTGTCACCAGAAATCATAAATAGACAAGCTACTGTCAACATTGGTACAATCGGTCATGTTGCTCATGGTAAATCAACCGTTGTTAAAGCTATTTCAGGTATTCAAACCGTTCGTTTCAAGGATGAATTGGAACGTAACATTACTATTAAATTAGGTTATGCCAATGCTAAGATTTATAAATTAGACGATCCAAATGTTGACGAAACCACATCTTATCGTTCATTCAGTTCTGATAAAGAAATACATCCAAAATCTGAGGTTCCTGGTTCGGATGCTCGTTACAACTTAGTTCGTCATGTTTCCTTTGTTGATTGTCCTGGGCATGATATTTTAATGAGTACCATGTTGTCAGGTGCCGCTGTTATGGATGCTGCGTTATTGTTGATTGCTGGTAACGAATCATGC
>JANBXE010000026.1:68084-85620 GCA_024271855.1 Wickerhamomyces bisporus
ATATGGAAAGAACAAGAGAGAGGGTTATTTCTTGATGGCGAGGGCCTCGAAGAGGTTTTGAAAGAGATTGATTCATTGGAAACAAAATCAATAAAGTCGAATAATACCCACCATCAAGTTTCAGTTGATTCAATAATTGCGGTTCAAAAAGAGGCCGGAATCGATGACTCTCAGCTACAGAGTGACATGGATGATGACCTTTTAATATCAAGAACAAGCCCTGCCACAAGCGTCACACCACCTCCAATAAGAGATATGTTAGATTGGAAAGAATATTTCAGATTGGTCAATGCGTTTGACCAACCAATATTCAATTATGACTTCTTGAGAAAACAGTATGAATTATCAGGAAAACAAAGCGCTAAGCTATTGTCATCTTCTATCGATTCAAATATTTCACTGTTTCAAAGAAGATATCATATTCTAAAAGATAGGTTATTACGAAATGAGAAATTCCATACCAACACCACTTTTGATTCATCTTCTATTACAAATAATTCTGTAACTCAGATCAAAAACCTTTTGGGTAGGAACAATCAAAGATTTTTGTTACTGGGAATGATTACCATGATAAATGGAGACCTCATTTTACAAGACACTTCAGATAAGATATTGCTTAACATCGACCAAGCGGAACCGAACCCAGGATCATTTTATACACCAGGAAACATTGTCTTGTGTGATGGTATACATTCATCTGGAACGTTTTACTGTTCATCAATTGGACACCCACCTGGTGAAAGAAGAGCTGAAACACTTGAAGCAAATGGTAACGTCGATTTTTTGGGAATTCATGCAAATTTGAGAATTGATAAAGAACTGAACCAAAGATTGAAAGTAGCAGAAAGTGAGCTCAATCACAAGATCATAATATTAGGATCTGATTGTTTCTTGGATAATCTGCGTAATTTTGATGCTCTGGATAAATTTTTCAAAAAAATATCAGAGAATGAGAACGAGCTACCTATAGCAATTGTTTTCAATGGATCATTTTCATCAGTTTCTAAAGGCTCTTCAGAATACAAACAACTGTTTGATTCGTTAGCATCTCTGCTAGAAGAATATCCCAGAATTGCAGGGAACGTTTCTCTGATATTTATGCCTGGTGATAATGACCAGTGGCAAACACCAATCTGGCCCAAAACACCAATACCAAAACTGTTTGGTTCAAGACTGAATAGAGTAGCGAGAAGTGTACAATGGGCCTCAAACCCAACAAGACTGGTTTATTTGTCTCAAGAACTCGTTCTTAGTTGTGACAATTTAGGTGCCAGATTTAGAAGAAACACAATCGCTTTCCCATTGATGAATACGGAAGAAAAAGGGAAAGAGGAAGAAGATGATAGAGAAAAGTCAGAAATTGAAAAGATTGAATCCCTGCCGCCTAGGGTTTTAGAAGCCAGAAAATTGGTCAAGACAGTGCTAGACCAGGGCCATTTATCACCTTTCACAAAAGATCTGAAACCGATCGTATGGAATCTTGATCATATTCTCACTTTGTCACCAATACCAAACGTTTTGGTAATTGCAGATCCCACATCACCTTCATTTGACGTCACTTATAACGGGTGTAGATGTTTGAACCCAGGCCAGCTAATAACAAAGAGGAAGTTAAACTATATCGAACTTGAATTAGCTACTAAGAAAGCCGAAATGAAAGAGATTTATTTCTAGTTATATGGCCATTTTTGCAATTTTGAGCTAATTTCAATAGGTAAACAATATACTGGATCAATCAGTTTCAAATCTTGATATCCCATCAAGCTCAAACCTGCAATGCCAAACAATGTATGGAAAACGTCAACCTGATTATCAGGTCTATCGCTTATCCCACCAGTTACTTCATCTTGACTTTGCAATATAAAACCTTTTAATTTATTGAAATCAATCCATTGTAGTTTTCCGATTATTGCCAACGAGGATAGGACCCACCAACTATAACAAACATCTGGTAGTTTCCCAGGTCTTCCGTTCAACCCACCACTCTCTAGTTGCCTTTCACTTAACCACCAGCCAGTCAATTCCACATCAACAAGATCTAATCTATCAACAATAGCCAAAGTTCCAAGACAAGTGAAAACTTGTGCAGCATGACTTTCAGCACCAGGAGTCAACCCATAACCTCCATCAAAGTTTACACATTTTTCAATGAAAGACACAGCACCATCAACAATTTGCTGATCTAGCTTTCCTAAAATAGACAGCGATTGTATAGCAGTGTAAACGAACCTCGTGTCGATCTCTCCAAACTTGTCTCCTTGGAAAGCCCCGTTTGGCAGTTGATTAGATTTTATGAAATTGGCAATTGCTTCAATTTGGAATTCATCCAAAGTTGTTAAAGAATCATAGATCAGCAATATTTGCAGTGCTGATAACGTGCTTAATAAATGACTGTCGTGTCCTGGAAATGAGCCAAATCCACCGTCTGAATTGAGACAGCCCAGAACAAACTTTACAACTTCCTCTCTATCAAATGTTTCTGGAGAACCTAGTAAATAGAGCGCATTCAGGCCCCAGTATGTCCCGTTCATTCTGAGATGCTCAGTCAGCCAAAACTGGTAATCTTTCAACGAATTCAATGACTTGATGTAATTAATGTGTTTTTGTTTGTGAAACACCAATTCAGCCATATTTGTGAATATTTTTCTTTTATTATTATCGTTATTATTCTTTCTGATTCTGGATTGATTTCTGCTATTATTGATGAAGCTGGTAATTGTTTATTTATTTATTTATTTAGTGTTTTTTTTTTTTTTTTTTTTTTTTTTCTTCTTCTTCTTCTTCTTCTTCTTCTTTAAAAGCGAGAGAAATTAAACGTCAAAAGAGCCTTCAGTCGATACACCAAATCAGGAGCATGGCCACTGTTAATTTCGAGGACTTGAAAGTAGACACTGAGTATGAAACACAAGGGGTTCAAGTTGGTGAGTTTTTGAAAAATTTGGACTCAAAACGTTCCAATATTCTTCGATTAATTCCAACTGATGATGAGGAGGTCAAATTGAAGTTGCGTGAATACAATCAGCCAATAACTCTGTTTGGTGAAGATAAAGCTGATCGGCGAGAAAGATTGATGCAATATGTCATTGAGAATCACATTAACTTGGAGGGTGCTGATCAAGAAATGGAGGATATCGATGGAGATGAAGATATTGAAGAAGAGTTCTACACACCAAGTTCGCATGAATTGGTTGAAGCTAGAAAATACATTACTGAATATTCATTATCAAAGGCACGTGAAAGATTACAGACCCAGCTAGAACAGTCCAAAGACTCTCTTTCAAAATTGTTACTGATAAGGAGAAATTTAAATGGAAGCTACATTAATTACGAGTTGATTGGTTCACAGCTGGCCTCGACAAGGGCAGTTTCGTATGTTGCTATAAACAAATCATCTGAACAAATATTGTCAGGTTCATGGAATGGGGAAATAAAAATGTTGAACTCGAATCTAGATATAATAAAAGAATTTGAACCTGTCGAAGGCAAGATTGGTGGTTTAGACTGGTCTCCTACTGAACATAGTCACTTTATCAGCTCTTCGAACAAAATAGATCTTTGGGATATCAATAACCCATCTTCAAAAGCCATTGTTTCGTTCAATGGACATGACCAGAGAATTGTAAGGGTGAAGTATCATCCTTCAGGACGATTTATTGCAAGCGCATCGTTTGATCAAACCTGGAGGCTTTGGGATGTTGAGACCCAACAGCAATTGCTACTACAAGAAGGACATTCAAAAGAAGTATACACTTTGGGCTTTCAAAACGATGGTTCATTAGTGGCAAGCGGCGGTTTAGATGCAATGGGGTATGTTTGGGATCTAAGGCTTGGAAAGTCAATAATGGTTCTTAACGGCCACATAAAACCCATATACGGACTGGATTGGCACTCAAATGGCTACCAGATAGCAACAGGAAGTGGGGATGGGTCCATAAAGATTTGGGATCTAAGAATGACCGATGAACTCTACACGATTCCTGCCCATAATAAGATTGTCTCGGATGTGAAATTTGGCGGCGATGTTTTAATATCAAGCTCATATGATAACACAGTCAAGGTCTTTAGTTGTGATAACTGGATACACATAAAGACTTTAGAAGGACATTCTGATAAGGTCATGAGTTGTGATATTACGGGTAACTTTATCGTCAGTAGTGGATGGGATAAGTCTATTAAAAAATGGACATCTTAGCTACTTAACGCTTGGACTGATTCTCCTATGATCACTTCTTACTCTGTTATTGCTTAATTTACTTAATGACTCCTCAATGCTCAACTTGTATGTAAGAACCGTGGATTTTAAATCATCAATCTCGTTATTTTGTAAAGGATAATCCTCAAATCCATTAAAATAAGATTCAATCTTCTGTTCGTTAGATGAAATTAATTCTTTAGTTTCCACTATTAACTTTCTAGACTCTTCAATTGATGCTTGGGCATTAATGATTTCTTTGGACATATATTCTTTCTCAGTATTCAGTTGTTCTCTCTTTCGCTGCTGTTTTAGAGCTTCTTGTTTTAACTCTTCAAGAAGAATCAACTTGGTGTTTGATTTATCTTTCAGTTTTGCCTCCGATTCTGGTATATCTTTTTGCTTTAAAACATCAATCTTTTCTATCAACTTCGAAGACTTTGTATTAGCGGTTTGAATCCTTGCTCTAATGTGGTCTATTTCTTCAATTATCTTAGCTTCATCAACTAATGTGTAATTTTTTGAATTACTATTAAATCTTTCAAAATTTTCAAACTCTTGTTTTTGAATCTCCAAAGTATTTCTTGAAACGTTGAAATTTTGGATTAGCTTATGAGTCAAGGTATCGTTGTAGTTTCTGTTTATACTTAAAATTCCAAAATCATAGTTTTTTAAAGGGTTTGAGGTATAGTCTCTTGCCAATCTTTTGGTCTCATAGAAATTAAGATGGTTGGGTTTCTCTTTTTGTTTCGTCTCGTCGTAATGCACCTCTGTCAAGAGTGATCTTTCGACATCGGAGGAGTCATATTTACGTATTGATGACATTTCAGGCAAGGGCCAAGGTCTGTTATTGAAATCTTTCAACCAATCTTTCAAATAAGAAAGGTTTTTTGAATAGATTGGTCTTAAGTCAGGAGGCAAGACTCCAACTCTATCCCTTAAAACAACGATAGCAGCAGTAGCATCCACCAGGTAATCGCTTGATCTAGATTCATAAAACTGGCGGAAATATAGAGCAACATGGTCGATTGAGTTGACGGAAACAAACCTCAATATTGGAGTTGAAGGCAGTTTCTTTAACTGTTGCAAAAAATTAGTTTCAGCAGTTATATCAAACGAGATGACTAAGTCGAATTTACCAATATTAGACGGATTATCATCTGAAGCAATTATGTGAGTTGTTAGTTTAGTTTTAATCTTATTCTTCAAAGGGTCTTTGATGTAATTTCCACTATGTCTTTTGATATTTGTCTTACAACCCAGCAGTAGAGCTTCAATCAAATTTAAAAGTTTCCCAGATCGAGCAACAATTGCAATATCCAGGTCTGTTTCTTCAACCAGGGCTATGAAATCCTTTAAAACTTTGAATTTCCCACTTGTCTCAGATAGATTATAGGGAATATCCTTCGAGGTTAAGTTCTTAGGTAGATAGTGAGTAATCAACAGATAAGGATGGGTTGCAACTAGTTGAGAGTTTAGGTACAGCACCTCAAGCGAGTCAAGTAGAACACGATCTTTATCATCGGTCTCAAAATACTTTAGAATATCTGAGTAATGTAAAGAAATGACTTGATCAGTAAGCTCTTTTTGATAATCAGACATTGGCACTGGTAGCCAATAATCGCCCGAATTGTTTTCGGATGTGGCCAAGTTCACAATTGGGGGCTCAGGCGTGCCATCCAAAATCTTGAGTAGATCCATTTCGTGCAATAGCTGCGTAATATGTAGCTTTAAGTTACTTTCAGGGGCAAGTAGAAGAAGCAGAAGTAGTAGAAGAAGAAGAAGAAGAAGAGCTGGTTTGTTTATAAAATTTCACACGCTAAAATAATTTCGCGAATATATTACATAATTTATTACATAACCAATGATTATGTAATTTTGATTAGTCAGCGAAAACAATTCGCATTTTTTTTTTTTTTTTTTTTTTTTTTTTTTTTCAGTATGAAGTTAAACAAAATCCACCATATTTATAGCTGTAGCTGTAGCTGCAAATCTAGCCTAAAAAAAAAAAAAAAAATGTCCTCCAATGAGCTTTTAAGTGCCGACGAGTTAGCTCTTTATGATAGGCAACTAAGGGTGTGGGGTGCTGATGGCCAAAATAGAATCAAAAGAGCTTCAATTTTAATGATAAACGTCAATGGTGTTGGTAATGAGATTGTGAAGAACCTAACTTTGAGTGGAGTTGGTGCATTGGAGTTATGGGATGATTCCATAGTGCGTGAAACAGACTTTTCTGCACAGTTCTTCTTGTCTGAAGATGATGTTGGAAAATCAAAGTTAGAGTCAATTCAACCAAGAATCAAAAATTTGAATCCAAGAGTTGATCTAACTATAAATACTTCCAAGTTGGATTTGAGCAGTGATGATTTCAATAAAGAGTATTTCAAAAGATTTAATCTAGTCATTGCCAATAACCTTTCAGCTTCAAATCTAGTTAAATTAAACGAGATAACTAGAAGCCGAAACATATCCCTTCATTATACTGCCAATCATGGACTATTTGGTTTCATTTTTAATGATTTAATACTTGACGTATCAACTTACACCAAAAAGAAAGATCCAGTTGCAAGAAAAGTTGGTCCAATCTCCAGAAATCAAAAGATTGTCAAAGTGGATAGTAAAATTGATCCTGAGAATAACCAAGTTTTAGAAAGCTTCACAGTTAGCACCTCATACTCGAAATTCAGCGATATTTTGAATACTTCAAGCTTCCTGAGCCTAACTAAGAGAAAGAAGAAACTTATTTCGCCTTTAGTTTCAATCTTTTTTGCCATTCATGAACTGGAATTGGAATCAGCAGAATTATCATTGGCTGCACTCGAATCAAGATCAAATCACATTTCTAAAAAATTGGGCATAAACGAATTGGCAGGCCAAGAGAAATCGTATCTACAGTCCATATTAACACAGTTAAACCACGAGATATCTCCAATCGCCGCAGTTTTAGGCGGTGCTTTAGGTCAAGACGTCATTAATATCCTGAGTAAAAAAAAATCACCTATCAATAATTTTTTGGTTTTAGACGGTGATAAGTTTTTAATGCCGATATATGAATTATAAGGGAATACAATGTTGAAGCACCTAATCTACACTTTGTAATATATTAAATAAGAAAGACACTTCTCTGAGGAAAAAAATCAGAATCAATGTACAATGCACTTTTTTTTTTTTTTATCCTTTTTTCCCTCCTCCTCCTCCTCCTCACCTTCTTCTAATTATTACCACTAACAGCTAGGTTTTGTAAATGTTGCATGAACTTTTGCAATGAAACATCGTCTGTTAAAACAACTGCAGTATTCAAACCTGGGACTTCCTGGTCATAAGATGTAGATGGATTTAATTTAGAATATAAAAATCTTGCTTGCGAACCACCCTCTTCAGTGTCGATGAATCTTGGAAGTGGATATCTATCAACCAATAATTCAGCAGCCTCTCTTTTAGGTTCTTCCAAGAATTCTTTAAATGCCGCATATTCTGGATTGTCTTGATAACCTGCAGCCCTCCAGCTGGCAACTGTTGAGCCGTGATAAATCAAAATATGGAAAAATGTATCTAGCAATAGAATTTTATCAGGATTAATAGAAATTGAGTCTAATAAAACTGGTTCTGGTTCGCCCTCCATTGAGAATGAGGTCAATGTTGGTTGGATCATGATTAGTGAGTTCATAGTATCTTCTTTTAATAGGACATGCCTATAGAAAGCAGTTTCATCTGGCGAATTGTTGAAAACTTGTAAAAATTGTGATCTTCTTAAATAAAACATAAATTGAGGATAAAGAGAAAAAATTGGCGATAATCTAAATGAAGTTGGCTCATTTTTGGTGTAATCAGCATACTTAGCACATAGTTTAATTAACAATCTATCAACCCATCTTAAAACATCTGCGCTATCACCTTCTTCTGACTTATAGACTGCAATTCTTGACATTAAAACAGCTGCAGCTTCTTGATCAAATGAATTTGATAGAGTCATATCAGCATTTTGGATAAACGGAATAGCAATAGTAGTAACCCTTTTTCTATAAGTGCCTGACGCATGTTGGTAAGTGGTGACGAATTGAATGAAAGCAGATTGTGATACAACTTGATTTGCAACTTCGAAGAAAACACCATAGGAATGGTTTGGGGAGATTGAGCTCATGACCCAAGTGGTTGTTCCACCAATACCAATCTCTGCATCAGCAACATTTGTGCTTGTTGCACCAGAGGATGATGCATGTCCAATCAATCCAGAAACTTTCAAATCTTTTGATGTTTTAACGTTGAAACTGGCACCAAAGCCCATTAGTAAGAATCCGTTTTCATCCTTACTAAATAACCTTAAGAAAGATTGTTTGAAGATTGAAGTTGTGAAGGCATCCGTTAACAGCAAAGTACCACCGGTTTTATTACACAACGATTGCATTTCATTAATACCAACTTGATCATAACACCCAGCAAAGATGTCAACTGTATGTCCATTTTTAGAAGCTTTTTGAGCTAAGCCGTCGTAAAACTTGATTGCTTTCTTGTAGTGTTTAGCAGAGTCTTTTTCGATATCATTGTGGGATCTAATTGGCTCTTTCAATTCATCACCAACAATCATACCGGGGTTTAAAGTACTTGGACCAGCAGAAAACAATAAAATTCTAGCCCCAAACCCAGTGTAAGTTTGTTGTAGTAGATTAACAGCAATAGCCAATGACGCACCGGTACCCCTTATAGCTCTCTTACCAGAACCAACAGTCCATGGATCAGGTTTTAGGTTTTCGAGAATTTGAGTTAGTTGAAATTCCACAACATCTAATTGAGAGAAGAACTTAACGTTTGCTTGAGTTAAGAAGTCTTTGACTTGCTCAGCACTGTGGTCTTTGTTGCCTCTGAAAGCGTAAGTTCTTTGGACTGGACTAGATAGATCATGTAGCTGGACAATTGTACCGTAAGTAATCAACCCAACCAAAGAATTTGGAGGTAACAGACTTAATGAAATGATCAAAGTTTCTTTCAAAGCCTCAAGATTGTCCTCGTCCTGGCACAAGTCAACAACAAATAGAAAGATTGGGGGTTGTTGAACCGGTTTGGTCAATATGTATTCGATAGTTGAAGAATCACTCTGCAATTCCAGTGGAAGGTTATCTGGGGTGATTTTAGCATAGTATGGAGGCAATTGGTTTCTGGCACCACATAATGAACAGACCCAGAAGCCAGAGCGTGGATCAACAGAGCAGAAGGGGTTTAATACTGCTTGACATTGTTGGTGAGAACAGATTATGGGGTCGTAATTGGCCAATTTCAAGCTTGTTGTTTGTTTTAACGGAGTGTAAAGAGCCCCCAGAGGCACAACCATTCTCGCAGCTTCCACGCGTGTAACGGGGAAGGCGTTCCAGGAGAGGCGCACACCATTGGTATCCTCGTTAGCTTCGAAATCCATTACAATTTGCAACTTTATTAGAGAATCTTTCGTAATTAAAGACCGATATGTTTTGATTCGATTCGATTTGATTTAATGAAATTTCGCTGTGCTGGCGGAAACTAGAAAAAGCCAAAAAAAAAAAAACAAAAAAGCATGGAAAGTCGGGTAATTGTATATATACCTAACGTGAAAAGAAGAGTTATGATGTTTGATTAAATAGATAGAAATAAACAGATACATATATAGGTATAAGTCAGCCTTGATTATCCAAGACACCAGACTGGTCCAAAGAAACATTTAGTTTAGCGAGCCTTTTGTTTTCCAGATCCCTTTGTTTCCTCTTATTCGTTACTTTCTTAGTCTTCTCGTCATTCCAGTAATCGTCATTATCGTCATTGGCGTTGGATTGATTAACAAACTGTGAGCCGTAATCGTTATCCGGTTTGTCTCTCACGATATTGGAGATCTGCAAGTTGTTTGCTAATTGTGTATGGATTCCGGTTCCAAATACCCACTTCAATTGAATTAATCTAAAGAATGCAAACCACGATTCAACAGCTAGCGATCTCGACTTGCTCAGCTTGATGTGACTCAAAACTAACGCGTCCTTATCAACTTCGGCGTCTTCATTTTTTTTGGATAAAATCTTATTAATTCTGCTTTTTTTATCAGAATAAAAGTTTAGAGTTGTCAAAACATCTTTGAACAATGATCTTCCTTGTTTCTTGTCCTTTTTGGAGATTTTTTTGCTTGAATTTTTAATCAATTCTTCTAGTCGTGATTTCAATTCGTAAGTGTTGGTATACGGTAAAACATCCTCATCAGGATCGTAATCATCTAAATCGTCACTAATATCATCATCATAGTTGTAAAGTTCGTAAGATAATCCAATCAGCATAGCAACTGGCTTAATGACATCCAGATAGTCCGTGGTCAAAAACACATCAGCAACTGTATCCAAAATTGTTTCAATTGTTTCATTCAAAATCACGTTACCAGTAAGAATAGTTAAGAAAGAGCCCAAGCCATAAACGACGGAAGCAACAACTTGTGAGTTCTTGTCTAAATCAACGTTGTGTTCCAACAAAATTTCAGTTAAAAATTGTATTGAATCCTCAACACCAAAACCACCAGATTCATCATGGATAGCTAAAGCAATCGAGCTATATGAATATATTAAATATTGTTTTATCTCATTTGTAAGAGTCTGATCCGAAATTTTCCGCTCTAGCATTTGTAAAATGTTTAAAGACTTATCTTCTGAATAAAGTACACCTGCGTTTTCGATGTTTGCTATTGTAAAGCTCGTTAAAGCTCTGTTTGCTAGAATTATTTCATTTGAGGTTTTGGAAGTTTGGAAAATCTTAAGTAGAGCTAACAGATCAATTTCGTAGTCATAATCGTCATAATCATTATCTAAATCTGCATTTTTGATCGTCAAAGTGTGCAATTGATTCAACAGCAGTTCACGATCATTGGAAGACACCTCACTTCTTGATTTCTGTAAAGTTTTGATAATTTCTGGGATCGAGTTCAGTTTCAACTTCACAGTATTGTCCTTTTTCACATCATTTGAGTCTAAATTCAGCAGTGTGTTCAATCTTTCACTGATTAATTCATCAAGATTACCAAAATTTATGTCATTTAGCAGCTCATTATCATCCGCAGCATTGGGGCCTCTTGAAGAGGGTCTTGTAGAAGCAGCAGAGCTGATCTTGGAGGCAGGGCTCAATAATCTTCGAGCAGGCATTTGAATATGACGTTGGATTGTTGATATTTGAGTCAGTAAATTGAATAAAAAAAAAAAAAGCAAAAAAGCAAAAAACAAAGAAGAAGAAGCAATTGAAACAAAAGTCATCCTTTTTTTCTTTCTACTGCTGTTACTTTATTTTTTTTTTTTTTTTTTTTTTATTTTTTGACATAAATTATGTAATATTTCCTATTTAAGAAACTTTCCTTATCGGCTGGTTTTTTGATATTTTTTTTTGTTTTTCTTTCGTTTTGCTATATAGAAAAACCTTCAAATTCTTTGTAAAATAGATAAATAAAGCCCCCAATAAAAAAAAAAAAAAAAAAAAAAAAAAAACTAGTGAAAACCCAATTTCATCAAGTCAAAGGCTCTTTGCGAACAAATAGGATGGGCCCTATAGTGTACTTTACGGCCTTAATCTCAAGAGAGGTATGGTTTTTATTTGTTGTTACTAAAACTACTTGAGCTTTACTGACATTATCTGATCAAAAGAATCGTCCAATCCATATCGAAAATCTCCACCAATCGAAAGGCTTAAATGGAATAATAAGCGATCATTTAGAGAAAGCGCATGATGAACTTAAAAACTCTGCAATTGCTCCTAGCTCAAACTTGAATGATACGTTAAAATATCATTTCCTGTCAAACATGGCCCTTGATGTATTTTTATCGCCATTTTATGAAGGTGAGACAGGAATTGAGCAACTTCTATTCGCACAAGACGGAATCAACGTTTATGGTTACGAGACAAACACTGGCTTAAAGATTTTGATAGGATCTCCTGACAAGATTGATCAATCATTTAAAAAAACATTCGAAAAACTACATAAAACATATCTTGGATTTGTGCTTAATCCATTTCAAAACAATGATGATTTATCAAATATAACGAAACTTAACGAAAAGAAACTGAGCGAAAAGATAAGAAAAGTCTTTGAAGATCTGGGATCAAAAAATACAGAGATGCTCACGTAACGCTCATTGAATGTAGATGAGAATACAACACACAAGCTATGTGAAAGACAAATGTACAGACAGATAAACGTACTACTAGATCATCAAGTGCATAGCAGAAATACGAAACCTATCATATCATTTCAAAATTGTATTAGCATTTCTCAACTCCAAATATTGTTGATCGACACCTTGTGCAATATTTTTAACCACTGAATAAACCTCGCCATTATAATATCTTAATCCACTTGAAGGTGACTTATAGTTTCCTTTCAATCCTGTTATATCACAATATTTCTTAGCTGGCTTGACTGAAGGAGGAGAGTCGATAGAGTTATAGAAAACTGCGTCTTTTTTAAACCTGTCAAGATTTGCCTTTATATGTTTCTGTTCATCAACCAATATCTGTTTTATAGGTTTTACTCTTCTATTGGAAGCTTTGAAGCTAGGGTTTTTGAACCCAAATGGACCAGAATTTCTCTGCGATATTTTGGCCAAATCTGTTTCTGTTGTCATCATGTATAGCCAATCTTTTTTTTCCTAAATCGAGTTGGTGGTAAGTGATAAGATATTATTGTTTGTAAATCCCTAAATCATACAACTACTACTAGAAGAAACACCCAGACACCAAAAGCGAAAACGTCTTTTTTTTTTTTTTTTTTTTTTTTTTTTTCTTTCGAATTTCCCGTGATCCGAGAAGGAGTCATACTGGTAAGTGCACTACATACATGTTGAGCGGAGTCTTCCGTCTTCATAAGCCAGGGTCAGCTTAAACTGCATAGAGTTTACACCGAAGTCAGATTAAGATGGTCAAAAGTTGACTCGAGTCAATTTTAGTTAAATATACTCCAAAAATTTCAGAGTCAACGAGTACTTAACAACCCAAAGTGACACATTTTCTATTGTTCGCTCTTTCTGAACACTGCTACTCAACATAAAACATACCAAAGACCATTTAAACGATGACTGAACACCATAACAACACATAGAACATACACTACAAGTCTCACTACAATCCAACTGTCCAATCGGAATCGTTTCTTTTTTTTTCTTTTTCAGTTTTTTTTTTTTTTTTTACCATAACCAGGGAATTTCAAACAGTCACAAAATCTATCCACCAAATGGTCATGAGAAAAAAAAAAAAGTGAGTGAACCACTAGAACAAGGCTCTTGCATATTTGGAATGATATCTACCTACAGAGATAGTGCTAGATTATTGCTCCATCTATAGTGACTTTGGGACTCATTCATAGCATTGGTTCTTGTGGTAGGTCTAGCTGGAGTTTAGCTTCAAATTCGGTAGAGACCACAACACTCAAAGGGCGCTATTATTTGCCATTTTCCGAAGTAAAAAAAAAAAAAAAAAAAAAAACACTATTGTATGTGTCATCGTCGAGTATAAAATTTCTTTCTTTCCCTTTTCCTCTTCTCTGCTCAAACTTTGAACTCTCCACGTCCTCAATACGCAAATATGACATTATCTGAACCTTTGAAACCTTACACTTCTGCTAGTAACGACTTCAGAAGTGATACTTTCACTACCCCAACAGAATCTATGATTAAATCTGCCTTCAGCGCCTCAATCGGTGATTCTGTTTATAATGAAGATGTCGATACGATCGCATTAGAACAAAAAGTTGCCAAATTGGCTGGAAAACCAGCTGGTCTCTTTTGTGTTTCAGGTACATTGTCCAACCAAATCGCTATCAGATCACATTTATTTCAACCTCCTTATTCAATCTTGTGTGATTACAGAGCTCATGTTTATACCCACGAAGCTGCTGGTTTAGCCATGTTATCAAACGCCATGGTCACTCCTGTCAGACCTTCAAATGGTGACTATATGACATTAGAGGATATTAAACAAAACATAATTCCGGAGGATGGTGATATTCATGGAGCTCCAACTAAGTTGATTTCTTTGGAGAACACCTTACATGGTATTATTTATCCATATGATGAGCTACTAAGAATTAAACAGTTCTGTATTGAAAATGGCTACAAATTACATTGTGATGGTGCCAGAATCTGGAATGCTTCTGAAGAAGCTGGTGTCCCATTACATAAGTACGGTGAAATTTTTGATTCAATCAGTATCTGTCTTTCAAAATCGATTGGTGCACCAATCGGCTCTGTTTTGGTTGGTGAAATTCCGTTCATCAAAAAATGTAACCATTTCAAAAAACAATGTGGTGGTGGTATTAGACAATCTGGTATGATGGCTAGAATGGCTTCTATTGCAATTGACGAAACATTGCCTCAACTAAGAGAATCTCATAGAAAGGCAAAGAACTTGGGTGATTTCTGTATCGAGAATGGCATTGCCTTAGAATCTCCTGTTGATACAAATTTCGTTTTCATTGATTTGAAAGCAAACCACATCAAAGATGACACTGTCATTAAATATGGTAATAAGTACAATGTCAAATTGATGGGTGGTAGAGTTGCATTCCACTATCAAATTGATGAAGAAAGTTTAGATAATGTTAAAAAAGCTGTTTTAGAAGCTTTTGAGTACTCTAAAAAACATCCCCATATCCACGATGGTCCATATAAGATGTACCGTTCACCAACACCGGTCAAGTATTGATCGGGTTGTTATGGTTGATAAATTTATTAAAATGGCATTGAAGTACGATTTTATGATATTTAATTTTTAATGATTGCATTTTTTTTTTGATGTTTTGGGATTTTGTTACTCTATTCATGGTAAAAGAGTTTTTTTGGTTTTGTTTGTTATTTGACGTTGAATATTTATAGACATACATACATCTTCCAGTTGATTTCGAACTGGCTCACTTGTTCTCTTACTTTATTATTGGTTTGAGCGGCGAGCTTTCCTGCCTGGTGCTGTGAATATTTCTTGCTCATAGAAAAGAACACTGCAGATCAGTAATCTGGGACAATATGAACCAACTGAAGAAGTACCAGTTATAAACCAAATTTATTCATGAATTTTTGATTCAAAACGAGATTTTTTTCCCTTTTTTTACTTTTTTTTTGGCAATGGATCTAATACAGAATTGTGGCTCCTTTATTTTTCCTTTTTTTTGTTTTTCCTTCAAATTGTAGTGTCTTTTAATAATTGTTGAACCAAGTGTTTACTTACTTACTTACTTACTTACTTACTTACTTATTTGCTTAGGAGAGGGGTATATTCGGATTGATAATGTTTACTTCTTTCCTAAAACGGATAATTTCTTATTTTGGCGGTATTATTTTCTTTTTCGTCAGCTTTTTTTTTTTTTTTGAATTTTCCACCAAAAAAAAAAAAAAAAAAAAAAAAAAAAAGTTGGAAATGTTTTGATTTCGAATGTTTTTTTTAGCAAAACAAAGAAAAAAAAAAACAAATTTTGGAATTTTGTACTTCTTGCAGTTAGTTTTAGCGGAATTTGGCTGTTATACTCGCTTATAAACCCTGAACACTAGAAAGAACTGGTTGATTACTAGTTAATTGCGCTTTCACTTTCTACCTCATCTTTTCTCTGTGGGCTATTTGGCTGGATCAATTCTATAAAAGGCACACACACACTAGAGACAAGACAGAAGGAGAACTTCTACTCAAAGCTATCACCATCATCAAGGTTTTCAAAATACGAAACAGCATTGTCTTTTGCTTTTCCCCCTTCGCTACCTGAAATTCACTCTAGCCTCAAGCTCCTCATATTTAGCACTGTTTTTTTCAGTTTTTTTGTTTTTTTTTTTTTCTTTTTGAGATAACGTGTTCTCAGAATTTCATACATACCATGTCAACATACTTCAAACCAGCTGGGACAACCACAGTGCCCTTTGTCGGAATTAAAACATCAAATTATTTCAGAATGCCACTATACATAGTTGGAGGCTTTATCTCACTGATCATCTTATTTAATGTGGTATTTCATTTATTATTCCAACAGTTATATGTTCCAAATTTTACTAATATTCCATCTGTGGAATTCTATGACCTAAAAAACTATGAGGGTTTACCTGATGGCTGGCAGCATGAAGAGCGAGTCTTATTTTGTGTTCCTCTAAGAGACGCTTCTGCTCATTTACCGATGTTTTTCAGCCATATGAAGAATTTAACATATCCTCATCATTTGATTGATTTATCATTTTTGGTCAGTGATAGTTCAGATAATACTCTGGAAGCTTTAGTGAGCCATTTAGAAGAAATCCAAAACGGGAAAGACCAGGCTTTAAAATTTGGTGCTATTGAAATTCATGAAAAAGACTTTGGTCAGGCTATTGGTCAGGGCTTCAGTGATCGTCATGGTTTTGAAGCTCAAGGTCCAAGAAGAAAACTAATGGCTAGAGCGAGAAACTGGTTGTGGACTGTTAGTATCAAACCTTACCACTCCTGGGTTTATTGGAGAGATGCTGATGTTGAAACCGTTCCATCAACAATCCTGGAAGATTTGATGCATCACGGAAAAGATGTTATTGTTCCAAATGTTTGGAGACCATTGCCAGACTGGTTAGGAAATCAACAACCTTATGACTTGAACTCATGGCAAGAAAGTGATGGTGGTTTACAATTGGCTAAAACTTTAGACGAAGATGCCGTTATTGTCGAAGGTTATGTCGAATATGCAACCTGGAGACCTCATTTAGCATATTTGAGGGACCCATATGGTGATCCTGAAGTTGAGATGGATCTGGATGGTATTGGGGGTGTCTCTATTCTGGCAAGAGCTAAAGTTTTCAAAACTGGTGCTCATTTTCCAGCTTTTTCATTTGAGAAACATGCCGAAACCGAAGCATTTGGTAAATTGTGTAAGAGAATGGGTTATTCTGTTGTCGGTTTACCACATTACGTGATATGGCATATCTATGAACCATCTTCAGACGATTTGAAACATATGGAGTGGATGGCTCAAGAAGAGGCTAGACAAGTCGAAGAGAACAAACTAAAGACATTTTATGATAAGATATGGGCAGAAGGTTTCGAAGATGTTCGTAATGATTGGGAGAATGATAAGATTAATATCTTTAAGAACACAGATACAAATAAATTCAGAACGGTAAAAGTTGATTGGTCTGGTGTTGATAATTTCCAATATAAAAATCCTCTGGGTAAAGATAAAGATAAAGTCCTTGCAGCATTTGATCCTTCAAGCTGAGAATTGTTTTCGCTCGGGGGAGAAGGGCCTTTTTTTTTTTTTTTTATTTTCCAACTAGAGGACAATTACAATTGAGTAGGAAATTCTAAGATATATGCATATACCGTCTTTTTTTCTTTTTTTTTTTTTTTTTTTTTTTTTTT
>JANBXE010000026.1:85630-95630 GCA_024271855.1 Wickerhamomyces bisporus
TTTGATCAAGTGCACTGTTGTTCGTGATGTAAAGACTAAGTTGTAGATTTAGATAATCACAAATTTTGGTTTTGTTGTATGTTTTTTTTTTGCTTCTTTTTTTTCGTTTGCTATTAAAATAGTAGAGTAATTGTTTGAAACATACACTATGTACTTATAAATAATACACCAATTATATCTAATCTTTTAGATCAATTTCTTTTTCGTCCTCAATAGTTTCTTCAATATCGTCAATATCCTTTGGGGTTGTATTAGTTCCACCTTTACCACCAAAGAAACTCAGTTTTCTAACTAAAGATCTGCTATTTGTTGTTCCATTAGACTGAATTGAACCACCATCTAAGATTCCAGAATCGTCTAGTGAACTCGAGTTAGATTGTTTTCTGATATTTGGTGCTGAGGGTTTGCGATTTCTTGAAAACAATTTTCTTGACCCCTGTAAATGAGGATGATAGTCTTCAATAGATGAATCTTCAGTTTGATCTAGCTTCGTTGGTGATATCGTGCGGAATAAACTATTGGCCCTCGTTGGAGATTTATCAGCACTTGGAGATGAACCATTGTTGTTTCCACCGAATGGGAAAATCTTTTTACGGAAAAACGAAGGAGACGAATTTGTAGCTGATTCACTCACTGATTTAACAGATTTTGATGAAGCTGCATTAGAGGACTGGTTGGTATTCGTGAGAGAAACAGGAACGCCTAACTCATTCGATTTATCTAATAGCAAACCACTTTGATGATCAGTAAAAGAGCCGTCAAAATGAAATGGGTTCCCATTGTGGAACTTAGCCCAACTTTCTGTATCTTTTTCCAAATTCGCGTTATTATTAGATGGCGATGAATTGATAGAAATGTTTCTATTATGAGGGTTATTTTTGAAAGCAGAACCTTGCCAAAGAGAATCAAAAGTATTGAAAAAGCCGTTTGAATTGCTATTTTGATCAGCATGAGAGAATGTAAAGAACGGCTGTGAAGACTCTGTGGAACTGTCTTTGGAACTTCCACTAGTGTGAAAAAATTTACTTTGTTGTTTGGATGTAGTAGATGGTGATATAGCCGGGGCTGTTGATGGTGGTTCCGTTTTGATATTATTATGAATAGGGTCATTGCTCCTGCTATCAATTTCATGCTGTTTAGATTTATTTCCAAAATTGAACACATTAGACAGTCTCCTTGGTGAAAATGGATTCAGGTAACTTTCCTTCTGAATAAATTCAGTATGCATTTGGGGAAAGTTATCATTAGTAACAGCACTTCCGGATAATACAGACTGGAGGTCATTACCACTTGGTGAGTTTTGGGCCGATAAAAACTCATTCTGGAAGGATTGTGAAGGTGATGATGGATTTTCCAATGAAAATTTTGGTGGAGACGCAATACCAAAGTCTCCATGAAATATGCTTCTAGTACTTAAATTCGCTGTGGAATCATTTAACTGTGGTCTAAATGAGGTGTTTGAGGTCGCATGATGTACTGATAAGTTATCATCATTGGGAGTCAAATAACTACCTGCCGTTCCCTTATTAACGTCATTTGAAATTAAAATATCTGAAAAATCGTCGCCGATCAAATCAGTCGGTAGAAAACGATTAACAGATGGAGATTCGATCTCTTCAGTTTCTTCATTATTAGCTTCTGAAACAGCTTTTGTGGTCATTAAATTTAAGCCGTTACTTGCTGAGGACTTATTCGCGAATGAATTCCACAATGATGGTATCTGATTATATGACAATGAGGTATTTTGCGGTTGGTGGACATGATGTTGTTGGGCGTGTTGAGATAGTGAATGTACAGATGGCGAACTATCGGTTGAAAAGTTATTGTTGTTGTTGTTGTTGTTGTTGTTGTTGTTGTTGTTGTTGTTATTGTTATTGTTATTGTTGTTATTGTTGTTGTTATTGTTTAGATTAGATGCAGAAGAGGTATTTGTTATTGGGAAAGAATATGATATGTTTTGGGATTGAGGTGCAACAGATACAGACGAAGTGGAGGGTGGGGGTGACAACGATGACGACTCAGTTGGGGGGATCCATCCACCTTTCATCGAGTTATTCTCGTATTTCAATGCCTCGTGTGCTTTGGAGACCTTTAGACAATGATTAACCTCGCGTTGTTGCTGAGCTCTCCACTGTGCCTCTAGTGTTATGTCACTATCAATTTCAGCTTTTAGCTTATCATGTGCCTCTTGATTGATAGATTTTAGAGTATCCAGCATTTTCAGTCCATCGGCATCAATACACCCACCTTGATCAGTGTGGTCATGTAATACCTTGAATAACTTGATCAATCTTGGTTTTAATAGTTCGAGCTGTTTTTTCTGATGGTTCAAACTTTTCACCTTCTCATCCAATTTTGCAGTACTAAGAGTTAGATCTCTCGTAGTCTCACGTTTATGGTTGATATCATTGTCAAGTTCATTATGGATCCTGTCTTCTGAATTTTCACTCTCGATTTTCAAGGATTCAAATTCATCAGCTTTCAGATTCCAAAACTGTAATTCACTCTCCATTTTCTCAATCGACTTTATCTTGGATGTCAAAATGTTTTCCTGTTTTGATTTTCTCAATTCTGTGAGTCTTCTTGTGTCATCTAGCATCTTAATTTCAGACCTCATTGCTTGTCTGTTTCCATCTTCTAACTTCTTACGTTCACGCAGTTTATCTCTTTCATCGATCAACATGATTTCTTGTTCTTGAAACTCTGAGATAGTTTGGAGTTGTTGTCTCAGGACGTGATGCAGTTCTTCTTGTCCAGACTCCAAGTAGTAACGCAACTCTTCAATGTTATCCATTGAATTTGGATCTGGTAAACCTTGAATGCTACCATTGATAGTTCCGTTTTCATTGCTGACAGAGTTTACAGTGTTGGATCTTGATCTTGAGACCCTCGAGTCAGCATTATTGTTTGAAACTATAACCTTATGAACTGTCGATACATCAGCATTGTTTGTCAACAGTTTGAAAAGATTTTCAGGATTCTCCAAAATAAGCTTATTTGGATGATTTTTCAACTCAGTTGACTTTGTTTTGATATATATGGAGTCGCTCTTAGCTTTGAACCCTCTATTGTTGATGCAAACCAGATCCAGCTTGTACTTTGTGTTTGGGATCAAGTTGGAAACAAAACAATGGGAATCTGTTCCGCTCAACACAGAAGCTTGTTTTCCATTAACAAACACCACAAAATTTACTATTCTGTCATCAGCAGAAGGTAAATCCCAATGTATGTATACCTTGCAGTCTGTGATGTTATCAATCGAGATCTTTGTAGCTCGAGGAATATCAATGTTTAGTACCTTAACAAGATGAGCGATTGGTACCTTTGTAAGGATATAAAGTCTATGAGACAACCAGAACACTGCTATAAAAAGGATGGTCAGTGGCCAGAACATTAGTCTTAGCGGCACAAGGACAACAGATAGTCACCAATATGGATAGACTTGGATCGAGAGAGGTAAAACCAGAGATTGGTGTTGTTGGTGTTGTTGTTGTTGTTGTTGTTTGTGTTTATGTAATTTTTTTTTTTTTTTTTTTACTTTCGATTTCGATAAAAAGCGTGTGTCAATCAAAAAAAAAACTCTATTTAGATAATTGCCATATTAGGATAATTTTCCATGTTTAATTATCATGATAAAAGAATTATAAACAGTTAAGGCTCTCATTTCCAAGGACCAAGGGCTCAATCTTTCCTCACTTAACAATAACATCAACACTAAACAACAACCATGCCTAAAGGGTCCTACAAAACCGCTAGTAATGACTTCAGAAGTGACACATTCACTATCCCAACACCTTCCATTCTCCAAGCTGCTTTGGACTCTTCTGTTGGAGATGCAGTTTATAATGAGGACGATGATACCAACAACCTAGAACTGAAAGTTGCTAGATTGGCTGGTAAAGAAGCTGGCTTATATTGTGTTTCCGGTACTTTATCTAATCAAGTCGCCATTAGAACACACCTTCACCAACCTCCCTATTCAATTATTTGTGACTATAGATCACATATTTATGTTCATGAAGCTGCTGGTCTTGCCATGTTGTCCAACGCGATTGTTATCCCTATTAAACCATCTAATGGAATTCACTTAACTCTGGAAGATATTGAGGAATACATGGTTTCTGATGAGGGAGACATTCATTCAGCACCAACGAGACTGATTTCTTTGGAAAACACGCTGCATGGGGTTGTGTTCCCCTTTGATGAACTGAAAAGAATATCTGATTTTGCAAGACAGAATGAGCTCGCAATTCATTGTGACGGTGCTAGACTCTGGAATGCTAGTGTCCAGACTGGTATTCCTCTGATCAAATATGGTGAGCTTTTCGACACCATTAGTTTATGTCTTTCCAAATCGCTAGGAGCTCCAGTTGGTTCTGTATTGGTTGGTTCAAAGAAATTCATCAAGAAGGCAAATCATTTTAGAAAACAGAATGGCGGTGGCATTAGACAAAGTGGGCTTCTTGCGGCAATGGCTTCTGTTGCTATTGATGAGAATCTACCAAAACTAAAAGAGAGTCATGAAAAGGCCAAAAGTCTTGCTGATTTTTTGACATCAAAAGGAATAGCACTTTCACTTCCTGTGGATACCAATTTTGTATTTATTGATATTAAAAAAAGTCCAATTGATGACGACATCTTAGAGAAGTATGCCAAAGAATACGATATCAAATTGTGGTCAGGCAGAATCTCTTTCCACTACCAAATCTCAAATGAGAGTCTAGAAAACGCCAAAAATGCATTATGGAAGGCATACGAAGAAACCAAAGCTAAAGGGATCACTTTCAAAAGATACAAGATTTACAAACCTAACAAAGACGAGTGAATCGGCTCATTTCAGTAAAACTCTATTCATTCACCATAACACTTATTACTATTATTATTACTATTACTATTATTTTTATTTATTTTGTTTTATTTCGTTTTGTTTATGTACAACACCGTCTTTTTATTGAAAGTTTCACTTTATTCGAAGAAGAAGAAGAAGAAAAAAAAAATTGTAAAAATGTAAACACAAAACTTTCTCCTAAAAGAAAACACCAACACTTTCCCTGAAGAAGGAAAAAAGAAAGAAAATAAAAATGTCACAGATACTCAAACACAAACAGGAATTGGAGTCGAATCTCTCTGCTGTTGTTAAAAAGGCCATTGAATTCTCGAAAACCTCTACTGAGGGAAGAACTTTCAAACCATTGCCTGACTCTTCGTTCTCCTCATTGATCGATTTAGATGAATCAGTCAAATCCAAATGGAGCGATATCGGCCTTGAAGCTATTTCGAAAGGTGAAGTTGGTGTCATTCTAATGGCAGGTGGTCAAGGTACTAGATTGGGATCATCTAGCCCAAAAGGTTGCTATAATATCGGTCTTCCTTCACAAAAGTCATTGTTTCAAATTCAAGCTGAGAAATTGGCCAAAGCTCAGTCATTAGCGAACACTAAATTCGGAACCAATTCTAAGATTAACTGGTATATTATGACCTCTGAGCCAACAAGAGCTGATACTGAGCAATTTTTCGTTGATAATAACTTTTTCGGTTTGGATCATTCTCAAGTTACATTCTTCAATCAGGGCACTTTACCATGTTTTGACAAAGAAGGCAATAAGATTCTATTGAAATCTGAAACAGCTATTGCAGAGTCTCCAGATGGTAATGGTGGCTTATACAAAGCCATATATACCAATAACTTATTGGATGACTTTTCCCAAAAAGGAATTAAGCATATTCATATGTATTGTGTTGATAACGTGTTGGTCCGTGTTGCCGATCCTGTTTTCATTGGATTCTCAATTGCAAATAAGTACGACCTATCTACTAAAGTTGTCAGAAAAAGACAAGCCGCTGAATCCGTTGGGTTGATTGTTTTAGATGATGATTTGAAAAGACCTGCTGTGATTGAATACTCAGAAATCAGCAAGGAGCTAAGTGAACAAACTAACTCAGATGGATTGTTAGCATTTAGAGCCGCTAATATTGTTAATCATTACTACAGTGTTGAGCTATTGAACAAGTCTATCACTAAATGGATCGACAACCAAGAATTTTTACCATTCCACATTGCATACAAGAAAATTCCATCTCTAAATGAAAAGGGTGAATTTTACAAACCTACTGAACCAAATGGAATAAAATTGGAACAGTTCATCTTTGATGTTTTCAAAGATATTGAGTTAGAAAAATTTGGTTGTTTGGAAGTTGAAAGAAGTGAAGAGTTCTCACCATTGAAGAATGCGTCAGGTGCTAAGAACGATACTCCAGAATCCAGTGTTGCACATTATTTGAACCTGTCATCAAAATGGGTTGTTGATGCCGGTGGCTTATTACCAAACAATGCTAAAGTTGAAGTTAGCAGTTTGACATCGTATTCCGGGGAAGGCTTAGAATTTGTCAAAGAAAAAACTTTTGAAAACTTACAAATCATCTAGTATTATCACTGATTAATCGTCATGTTATTATTCATTATTCTTATAGAGTTGTACTCCTACGGGCCAGCGCGTGTATATATTCAACTCACAATTTTGTAATTTCCGAATTCCTCGAATAGGGTAGTTTCCAATTGGTCCATCAAGAATATATTTGCTTGATGCCTCTCAATTATTTGATTTTTTGGATTTATTCAACAATCCGCCTCAGCATTACTAACCACCCTCAGATGAGCTTGAGATTAAAGCAAGTTTAGCAAATTTAGACTCCAAGGTTTTCTTCAACTCATCCTCATCCAAAACGTTATCAAAGCCTTTATCTTCCAAAGTACTTGAAATTACCACACTATCATCATTTGATAAAAGCTTTCTCTCGCTAATATAATCTCTCTGGACAGCAGACAATGGACTTTCAATCGGTCTTGGTGTGATGTTCAGGTAATTGTCATCGTATGAGACAGCTCTTTTTGAAGAGGTTCCTTCATCTTCCATAACTGTCAATAATGATAAGTTTAAACCAGCACTTAATCTCTTGTAATTTTTTGGTGAATTTGAATTTGTCAAAACTGGTGATGTTAGTGAGACTGATCTTGGTGAACCGAATTGAGAATTGGTTGATGCTGGTAATGAGAATCTTTTTCTTGTATCAACAGATAATTTCTTATTAGACTGTAAATTGAATGGTTTTTTATCTAGTGATTTCTCTAGTAAGGATAAGTCTCTGTTGTATATGTTTTTGATAGAGTCAATTAGATCGCCCATCCGTCTGAAATCACTTACCTTATTTTCAATTTTTTGATCATTATTGAAAACCATCAATTCAGATAGGAGTACTCTAACTTGTTGAAACAGTTCTGACTGTCTCATATTAAACAAAGCCTGGGAGCCTGATTCCAAACTAGCACAAGAGCTACTTGGCCCAGCCTTGTGAGATTCCCTGTATTCATTCATGAGAAGAACCAATGATTCTCCCAGATTTCCAAGCCTCTTCAGGTTTGCTGAAAGTATTATCCATTTCACAAAAATGGAGCATGTTTTATGGGCCCCGTCAAACTGAAACAATCTCTCAATTTTGGCATAAAATGTAGACCCTTCAATGGATTTTGATTCGTTATTAATAGCCAGCAAAGAACAAAGGTATAAACGCCTCAAGTATTGAAATTTTTTCAATTTACCTATCATTGAGTCAATTGACGCTGGTCTGTTTAAGTTCAGTGGTTTCAGATCCTGTAAGAGAACACTCAAATTGTCGATTTCGATGTTGTAAATGTCACAATAGTTTTCAAATTCAACTTCATTTGTGTAAGGAGCAATTTTGGGGATATTTGAGGTTGTTATATCTATCAAAATATTGATTGATGAGTTGATTAGGTGACATAAATCTTCAGAACGCTCAATCTCAAAACTTGAGTTACATTCCTTTTCGTTTCGCACCAAGCTTGAAAACAGTTGCTGTTCTTTATATCTGTTAATAAACTTTCGGAGCAATAGATCTAATTTCTGATGAGTTTTGATGAATCCTCTTACATCGTTCAATAATGTATTTTGAACAATTTGAATTTTGGCTAATCTTAGCCGGAGTGCTTTAAAAAGCGAAGTTCCAATGACCACCAATAATTTTTTCAAGTCGCTGTTACTAAAAAGCGCATGATTCTTGGATAAGTATTGAAGTAGCAAAATTGATGGCAACACTTTATCGCTTATTGAGCTGAATGTGAAGTTTGAGTCTACCCTGAGAAAGTGGCCTAGATTCGCTTGGATTGCAGTCCTTGACTCCTTTAGTTTTAAAGTTGACACCTTTTTTTTATTGTAATACTTTGACACTAGTATAGTTTCATCCAAAAGTTGGGAGGTGACCAAAATGTATCTAAACTCATCTTGAAATACTATTGATTCAGTTTCCAGCGTCCGAAATCTTTGAAAAAGTTTTCTGTATGCTGCTCTTAATGATAATCTTTTTAGCTGTGGAATTTTTTTGCCAAAAAGCTTTTGAGGTGAAACTCCCCAGTCATTGTACTGTTCAAGTGGATTGATGATATGAGCAACTGTGACTGTAGTGTCTTCATCCATAGAAGAGCCTGTGTAGTCCGCGTTGACCAGTGTAGGGGAGCTCATTGATCTGAAATCAGTGGAGTCAATACCCCAGTCCGATATCGCATGGTCAGGTGCATGATCCAACTCTGAATCCTTTGCTGTTGTTGTTGTTGATGTGGATGATAATGAAAGGTACCTTTTAAAAGGTCGAAGGCCTTCGAGTAAGCTAGATCCTGTGTCATTCATGGCGGGAACATTCAATAACCTCAATACAGGACCTATCAAGTAACCAGCACCAGTAGTATAACAAATTTACCACAGTCTGAAGCTTTTATATTGTTCAACTTTTTCTTGTGTGTTTACATTTTTAGCGATTTTCGCGAAAAATATAAAAATCAATATGGAAAAAAAAAAAAAAAAAAAAAAAAAAAGAGATCTGCGATGTTTCTATAGTTACATAAACAATAATGATGATAGTAATTACAACAATAATAATTATAATAATAATAATAATAATAACAATGATAATGATAATGATAATGATAATGATAGTAATAATGATAGTAATAGCTATTGTTTATTATCTGTGAAATGTAATTTCGACTTACAATAGATTTATTCCCAGTTGATTCAGCCTCTCGCAGCTCGGTAAAGGGATGTTTTGTGCTTGTTGAAGTTTCACCTCATCAGTGAAAAACCAGCCGTAAGAATCCTGGATTTGATGCTCTTTGAAGTTAGATTCACGACGACAATTGTCTCTCACTTGTGTAATATATGAACGTTCAGCATCACGTGCAAGCTTCGAAATTTTCGGCTTCGATAAGGTCTTTGCCTGTTTCTCCGTTATATAGTAAGGAATATTATAAGTTGGGGTAGTTCTCTCATGGTTGTAAGGAGACTGTTTGTGGAGTTGAAATGTCTCTTGTGGTTCGGAAAACAGGTTTGAGAGAATGGGTATTAGCAGCATCAATATGACTGGTAAATACTGTTTCAATGACTCTATCAAAGAGGTATCTTGTGGAGGTTGCTGTTGAGCATTTTGTCTTGGACGTGTTTGACGAGGCATTTGTTGAAATCCACCAAACGGAGAAGCACCACCACGGCCTGGACCACCAAATGTAAAAGTGGTTCCACCAAAAGAACCAGAGTTACCAAACAATATATCAAACAAATCACCACCTTGCTGAAATTGGAAACCATTGAATCCTTGAGGTGGACCTCCGCCAAATGCAAATGGGCCTCCAGCTTGGAAGAAAGGGTGATTAGCATTGAATCCGCCAGTGTTACCAAATCCGCTACTAGCAGAACCAGCAGAACCTCTGGAATCAGGATCAGAGCCAGTTTGGTCATATATCCTTCTCTTCGTTGCATCACCCAGAATCTCAAAAGCTTTTGCTACTCTTTTGAACGATTCATCTGCTTTTGGATGGGAATTCTTATCAGGATGAACTTTTAAAGAAATTTTCCTATAGGCTTTCTTAATTTCGCCTTCACTAGCAGTTTTCTCTATTTCAAGTATTTTGTAATATTCATCTCCTTTATGC
>JANBXE010000026.1:100630-105875 GCA_024271855.1 Wickerhamomyces bisporus
TGCTTGAAAAGACTACATAACGTGGAAGTGCACATGATTGGAGACTGTTGATTAACTATATTGGACTGAATCTGAATCTGAATTTGTACTTAACCCTTTTAATAAATAATCCACAGAAGTACATAATCAGCTCAAAAGTTGCCGGAAAAAACTAGAGTATGTAGAACCATCAATTATTCTGTTCATGTTCAAATTATATTTCATGTTATAAACCAAACAGAGTAGGCATGACATCAAAGCAGCGAAGCAGTCAACCAAATGGTCAATCAATTGACAATTGACAACACAATTCCCTTCCAAACATTTAAACAAAGCAAAAAGAAAAGAGGGAAAAAAAAGAAAAAAAAAAAGGAGGTAAGGTTTTTGATTAAAGATCTTAAAATGAGTGATTCGAATACCTCTCAGGCCTCAGTAGGCAATAAAGTTGAGCATTCTCTTACGCCAATTCTAACCCAATCTTCTCATGGATCTCACCACTTGACTACCAGCTGTTCATTGAGCCAAACCATTAGTACATGATGCTGTAATTCATTGAAATGCTGGTAATAAAGAAAGAAAAGGAAAAGAAAAAGAAAAAGAAAGAGAAAAAAAAAAGTTTTCAAGAATAAACTATTTTGATACTCTATAAAATAATTTTTTTTTTTTTTTTTTTTTTTTTGGCGTGCTGTAATTTGGTGGTGTATGGATGTTGTTTTGTGATAAGTTAAGTTAAATCAGTAGTGGCTGCTATTTTCTGATTCGCCTTCTAGAACTGATATAAGCTATCTCATAAAATATTCAAATGTTTAACGTTTAATTTAATAAGTTTATTGTGCTTCATTTTATTATTTAACGACAGTTTAATTCGTGACGCAATCTAATAATTTCTATCATCAAATTCGAAATTTTGAACTTTTAATATTGATATATAATATTCATGGTATAATCAATATTAGTGAATTGATTATACAAGATTATTCGTAGATAATATAATGACTTAGTTTTTTGTACAGGAGTTAAAGGGGATTAATTTGCTGACATCTTATTATCAAATTGTAATAATTGTACGATAATAACATGCTAGACGTCAGATATGAATTGATTGGAGGCCATTTTTTCTTACTAGTTGGGAAGCTCGTATGCCTCGTCGGTGAAGGGTAAAGAAAAAAAAAAAAAAAAAAACACACACACACACACATACACAATAAAATAGAACGATATTCAAACTCTCGACTTCAACTGAAATCAAAAGCCTAGAGTTCTTTTTATATACGTATATGTATATGTATATATACGATAATTTTGAGATTGTTATGTAGTCTGAACGGCTTAAGCCATGATTCTGAAAAACTAAATTTTCAGGAACATAGATGTGGAATTTATCATAGTGGTCCATCAAGCCTGCTGGATTATCAACTCGCGGAGCTTATAAACAGAAAACCTCTTTACATTGATGATCATTCCAATCTTTTAATTTCCAGTTATCAAATACTTAAAGCTGGATTTTGAGCTGGAATTTCAGATGTGATTATGTCTGAATGCGCTTTCAACAAAGTCAGTAATATCGAAAATTATATGATCTTCTAAGGTATGTGAACTTGATGCCTTTTCTGTATGGTATCTTTCAGGAAAACTATAGATACAAATAAAGCCAGCTGGGGGCATTTTTAGACGCCTTGAAAGCCGTTGACCAGTGATGAACCCTTCGTTACAGATTTCGCAGCTCAAAGGTTTTACCCTTGAATGTGTCCACATATTCAATTTGAGATCTGAATCGCTGTAAAAGCGTTTGCTAAATTGTTTACATTCAAAAGGCTCTTCATTGGCACGTCGTCTTTTGTGTTGGGTCGAAAGACATGGTTATGAATAAACCTTCCCACAACCTTCAAAATCACATAGATATTTCTTGGGTCTCTTGCTCTCTTTGATTCTCAAGTAAGTGTAGTAAAAGACAGCAATTTTGTAAAGGGTATCTATAAACGAGATAAATGAGATAAACCGATATGTTGTTATATTATTGATTTTTTTGTGCTTCTCCTTTTATTAACAGCTGATTGGAGTCCATGCGTGGATTGCTAAAGATAAAGCGTCAATAATAAACGGGAAAGCCATCAAACTGTCGATGAGAAAGGAAGCTTGTCTTCAGTATTCAACATAAATAAAACATTTAGTATTAATAAAAAGAAAACCAAACCACCAATAAAGCTATAGATTTCACACTGCACCAGTTGCGGCGAGAAATGTGAAACATATGGGAAGGGGGGGGCGGTAGTCTGTGATCAAAATGGCAGATTTCCAGTGAAGCTCGCTAGTCTGAGACTTACGCTAATGATAACAAAAAGAAAATAATAGCATCCAGTTTCGAGATTAATACTGTCCTCCTGCTCAAAGTTCCAAAGCCTTCTACTTTCACTAGTCACTCATTTTAGTTTTTAGGCTTTAGCTAATAGTTCTTCCTGAATCGGATTTTGAGGTACACCGACCGAATGCAGATTACGATTGATCGCCACCTTAATGCCTTGCACTGCTTTAAATTGATTCACGGAAAATCATGGCAGTGCTAAGTCTTGATCGACTAGAGCCATAGTATTGTTTCATAACTGGCAACTCTAACTATACAAGAACCCTTTTGGGAGTGATATGACGTAGAATCAAGTCACAAAAAACACAAAACAAAACAAAACAGCATTTCCAGCTCCCTTCCGGTGCACAACTTCTGATCTGTGCTGCAATGACATAAAACCTGTCTGAAATAACAATTATATTTATATCAGACCTTGGAGAATCGCTCGACTACCGTTGGAATAACGTTTTATTTGCAAGGTTTTGGTGTTGTAGCTTGTAAGTGGGTGGTGGTTGCCGTTGGTAACAGTCCTGTATTTGAAAGCAGATTGATATATCGACCATGCACAACGAAATTCCAAATGTTCTATTTTGTTTTACGACAGCGCACAGATTAGCGGTTACTGAAACGTGTAATACCATCCGTTACAAACTAACTGAGGGCTTGTATATTTGGAAATGTTGGACTCAAACGAACTATACGAAAATCATACAGCGTGAGTGATTCTCGCAACTTCAGCCAAACCAAAAGAAAGAAAGAAAGAAAGAAAGAAAAAAAAAAAAAAAACAAAACTCATTCTTATTCTCAAAGTTTTAAAGGATAATAAACACAATCTAGATATACTTTCGAGGTTTGAAAAAGCCCGGGCCCGTAAAAATGATGGTCGGAGAACGACCACTGGACTCCAAAAATACGGTATACCCGCTGATTTAATGATCCGATTGCTCTTTTGTGGGTTCATCTTTCACTAGACGATTCACACATGTGCCACTTATTGTTTCTTTTTAGCGGCTGTAGAACTTGTAGTGATCTTACTGAGTGCTCTTTTTCTAGGAGCTTAGTTTCTTCTATCAGCGCACGGCGGGAGTTTAAAATTTACGTAGCTAACGGAAAAATTCACCCTCGTAAGTCGTAAGTCGTAAGCTACGACCGTTTCGCAAACACGCATATATTATGCATAAAATGTAGAGTTCGAGCATTTTACTAACATAAATACGCATCAAAATAACTAGTTATCGCATTATACTGCAGATATACGTCCATTACGAGCACTGCAACTAGACCAGACCGGGAAAACCCACCAAACAAGCTGAAAAGGTGTGATTTTCAGGAACAGCTAAAAAATTGAAATTTCGAATTTAACTTGATTTTTTTATCAACAACGAAAAAACTGCTTCAAACACAAAAGCTGTACCGCCAAAGAAAGAGGCCGAAAACCAAAACGTAGCAGTCCCTCCAAAATTACCAACTCAGAGATCTCCCATAATTTATTGTCATTTTATCTTTGCTCATCTAAAGCCGCTCACCCAACTGCCCACTTATATTTTAGTTGTTTCCCATCACTTTGATCGCCCTCTTCTCCCATTCGTTCAGGAACTTTTGCTCTTGTTGTGTTCTTTCGTCGTTACCTCATCAGGCTTTGATTTATACCGAAATCAGTTACAAAAGTGGGCTTTATTGATACTTTATTGGTTTCCAGAAGGAAGAGAAGAGCTGCAAAATCCATCCTTTATTGTTTGAGTAACGTTTAAACAGCCATATACATCCTGAACAACTAATACGGGATGAATAGTAACGGCTCAGAATATTCACAATCTAACAGAGCTCAAGAAGCGAACATTCCTCCTCCTCTAGGCCAACCTCAATGGTTTGGAATCCCGCAACATCTACCACTACCGCAACAACAACAACAACAACAACAACAACAACAACAACAGCCGCATGTTGTTCTACCATTAATGCACCACCAAGCACATTCTGTTAATCATCCCTCTAATTGGAATCCCCAATTCCACTTACCACCACAACAACAGCCAGTTCCTCATCAACCTCATTTCATCTATCCACAGGCAAACTACTATCCTTATGGCAACCAACCAGTCCAGCATGACCCTTATAACGCACAGCTACAGCATCTTTCTGACAAACAACGATTACCACCTACATCAGAAGGTATTTCATATTCGCCGCCTGTAATTCATCATCAAAACTCCAGTGAACAATTACAATCTCAAGGCCAGCATAATTACAATTCTGGTTCCAATTCTAATGAGCTCCACCAATCGTCAAGCTCCACCTCCTTGAATAGCTTGAATGGAAATAACAATAGCAATAGTAATTATGGCAGAACTCCCCTACCACCATATGCCATTGCTACAATGAATAACAATCAAGGGAAACGTCAAAAACCAAACGATAGCTGCGTTACTGCGAAGAAAGGGTTTAGAAATTCAAGAAGAAGACACAGGAATTCACATTTGGGGTGTGCCACGTGCAAATCTCGTCGTATTAAGTGTGATGAACAATTACCAGAGTGCAGAAATTGTTTAAGAGCGAGATTAAGATGTGCATATTTAGCTCTCGATGAGACCGCTAGAGACGCATTGAAAGTTGCCCAACAAGCTCATGCTGCAAGGATTCAATCTTTGACTTTACAGACGAACGAGAATGATGACAAGACCCAGTTTTTCTACCCTTATTTCTCAGATGGCTTGCCAACAAAAATTTTAGGCAACCCATTACCTCCATATCCACCTCCAAACGTTAAACCGTTGCAGATCAATTTGCAAAGACCTTTTTTCCCACCTTTACCACTCCAGCAGCCAGCTCTAATATCAGATAATCATCATTCATTTCAACATTCACAGCAAGTACCCCAAATGCCTCAAATAAAGCAGGAACAGTGCCAAACTTTATCTGTCA
>JANBXE010000026.1:105970-174445 GCA_024271855.1 Wickerhamomyces bisporus
TTTTCCCACCTTTACCACTCCAGCAGCCAGCTCTAATATCAGATAATCATCATTCATTTCAACATTCACAGCAAGTACCCCAAATGCCTCAAATAAAGCAGGAACAGTGCCAAACTTTATCTGCACCAAACTTACAGTCAGTCAAAGCTTCTCCAATAGACGATCAAAGTAGACCTAACTCAGATTCAACCGGAAAAACATCATTATCACCTGAACCAAGATTTGCAATCGATTCGAATAGTTATGCTACTTTAGCTGCTTTAATCAAAGACCACAAAGATATCAACAGAGATCTGGATGATCTGGCCAAATCAGATGGTGAATACGTTGAGATTGTTTTAGATCCAGAATGCACCAAACATTTGAATAAGAACTGGACCGCCTTTAACGAAAAACATTTTGAACAGTTTGAATCCGGATTTGAAAAGGAGTTTTTATACGATGACTACGATTCTTACCACGTTAGCCAGATGAGAGAAGCAAAAAACAACATCCTTTTATTTAAATCATTGTTATCCAACGGTGCTGCATTGTTGTCTCAATTTTCTGAAAATGAAGAGGTTAAAGCCCTAGCCAATAAACAATTGAACAGAGATTTCGAAATCTCTTTGAGATTTTTAAACAAGTTTAGAATTAAATTTACTCAAAACACCGAAGATATCAAAGCATTCTATGAGAACGTTACACTTTGCTTCTCCAAATTTCAAATTTATCAAACCGCAATTCCAACAACCATTTATTGCTCAAATACCATGAAAGACAATGTTGAGATTACGAATAGATTTTTTGATTTTGTCATCAGTTATTTGAACGAGGAGTTCAATGTTTTTTTGGACGAGGACGTTAAAAAGAAGTATCAAAATAATGAATTTTATGAAAGAGCAAAGATATTCAACGATTATATGCATGTTTTCATTATCTACTATGTTCAATGCATCAAATCATACCACACTAGACCGTATGATAACGCCTTTATGAATGAGTTTTTCAAAAACTACCAGGGAATCAAAGAAGTTATATACGATAAGTTATCGGATAATGATAAGATGGATTATGATAATCTGGAAGAATTTTTAAGCTCGTTAATAGACTATTGGACTGTTGTGAATGAAGGATCGCTAAAAACAAATAGATTGCAAGTTATTTTTTACACTTTGAAGAAGTTTCTATCAATTTTACCGGAAAAGTGCTATATTAGCCGTAAGGACTACGGTTTTGAAACTACTTTACTTCACGCTTATTATCATGCAACAACTAATGCATTGAAAGCTATTTATTCTGAAGTAAGATTCTTCTTTATCTTTTCATTTAACGGTAATGATGGTACCAGATCGTCAAGTTCAATAGTTGACTTACTGAAGGACGATTCTATAACTCTAGAACAAAGGCAACTATTAGAATACCCGGTGAAGGTTATTTCATTTTTCAAAGAAAGAGGCTTAATCATATCTCAGTTATTGAGCGATGTTTCAACTTTTCCAGCTAGAATCATTTTGGACGAATCGAACAAACAGATTTTAATGAACTTAGTAAAAGAAGAACACGTGATATCTTTTGAAAGCGAAATTCCAAAAGAAGCATATCCACATATTGATCCTACCTCAAGCTTTTACAACAAAAGTACAAATTCGCTTATTATTCCATCTGTTTCGAGCACCAAAAGTTACAGCAACTTTTCAATATCACAAACAAAGAGAACGGAGAAGCTGAAACAGGCAGTTGAAGATGATTTAACAGAACCGGATCGGAGATTGATAAACTCATTTTTTAAAGGGAGGAATGATCAATCAAGGAAAGCATGAAGTTTATTGTATTATTAAAAAGCATTGTTTTTCTGTTAGCACCTAGTATTATTATTGATAAATATTAGTGTAGGGTTTTCATTAACTACTAATCAACATCTTTCAAAAACTTTATACAGACCAGGCAAATTAGCTATTTCGACAACATCCTTCTCAATGTGTTTTGGAGCTAAGAACTTTTGCTTAACGCTAGGCATTAGAACATTTTCCAATACTTCGCTCAATTGCTGTTGTTTCGAAATAAGTATCTGTTTCTCTGGATCATCATGATCTAGCAGCTCATGAGATTTGAAGGAGTCAGGAACATATAAGAGAGAAATTTGTTTAAGAATTCCCTGAAGACACGCTTTCTCGTTTGACCAGTCAATCTTGGTCCCGAGTCTATAGATGAATAGAGGAAGCTTGGATAGTGGTGGGTTGTAATTTTTTAGTAAAAGAGGGATACATTTCAAATAAGTTTTACCATCTCTTGATTCGATGACTATATTGAAGTATTCAGCCAACATTTCTCTTCTTGATAATAAAATCTCTAAAACCTCATCAATTTTCTTAACATATTTGAAATCCGGACGAGCATATACTGAGTTCAATAAGGTTTTTATATTCAGTTGATCATCATATTCAGCAACAAGGTGTATGGTTCCAAAATTTCCAAAATCTGCCAAGCACAATTGATAAAAAAACTCATTCAATATGCTTGCAAAATCAACAAGCATCAATTTGACATCAAATTGAATTGTAATCAGCCTCCGTTGGACATCAACCAGGCCAACATACAATAGGTTTGCAAAGATTTCTGTAAGCCTAGTGCTGATTTGTGACTCAACTTCATCACGTAATTCATTAATACTCTGCAGATTTATATCAACTCTTTGTTTTGGAATATAATCACATTGCTCCACAACTGTGGGTTCGTCTTCATCGACTATGCTGTCTTGGGTTTGATTTAAAAACGTAGTGATTTTTGTCTGGCTAGCATCGGTTCTAACCAAATTGTAGTCCAGTCTCGACTTCTTTTGAGATGAGTATGTCTGCGTTGGTCTGATTGCCTCATCGGTGTCTAGCTGATGTTTACCAACGGATGGAAGGAGTGACTGTGTAGGGAATGTTCTTGACGAATCAATCTTATTGAACTGCTCAGTAACAGCCATACAGATCGCATCAATAATTTCGTCTTCATAAAGAAATCGGACTTCTCTTTTTGTCGGATGGATATTGACATCGAGATTATTTGGGTTAATTAACAAGCTTAAATATATGAATGGCTTGTGTCCTTTTGGGATGAAATGATTGACAGTAGAGACGAGTGCTCGTTTTAGGCTATCATTTGAAACTAGTCTATTGTTAATAAAGAACACAGGCTGAATTGACTTTCGGTTATTGTAGTTCGGATTTGTTATCTGTCCGTTGACTTTTAAGAGCCCATATTTCTCAATTGCAGGAATTTCGATGGGTATAAGCTCATTAGCAACCGAGCTATCGAACACGGTTCTTATTCTCTCTTTAATTGTTAAGTTTGGCCTTGTGCTCAGTGAATAATGTGCATCACCGAATTTCTTACATGAGAATCCAATCCCAGCAGTATGAACAGAATATCTTCCAACAACATCTAAAATCTTTGAAAATTCGTCACTGGAAGATTTGAGAGCTTTCAATCTAGATGGAACGTTGTAGAAGAAGTCTTCCACAGTGATTTGTGTTCCAGTCTTTCCAGCCACTGGTTTGGGATCAATCGAATCATTGGGCTTAGAAGGTATCAATTCGCCATCGGAATAGAACGACTTCCAAGCACACTTACTAGAACTTGTTCTTGTAGTGACAGAAACATGTGCAATATGTGATATACTTGCTAGTGCTTCCCCCCTGAAACCATAAGTTTCCAAATTGTCCAAATCCTCAAAATTCTTCAATTTGGAGGTTGTAAACCTCTGACAGAGGATAGGCAAGTCCTCTTTATCGATTCCAGAACCATTATCAGTGATTTGAAGCAGTTTAACCCCACCATCTTTCACAAGAATATCAATCGAAGTAGCACCGGCATCAATTGAGTTCTCAAGCATCTCTTTCAAGGCATTGGCAGGAGCAATGATGATTTCGCCAGCTGCTATTCTGTTGATGACAGATTTATCCAAAGGCTGATGATTCTGTTAATAATTGAATTGAGAAAAAAAAGTGTGCAAGAGACACGAAACGAGTCTACTCATCCGACTGGGCATACCTTAATCTTCCCCATTTCAGCGTCCTAAACCTGTTTTTTCTTTTTGTTTTCAACTGAAGATATTTCTTTAAGCCTTAGAATGTCATTGAAAGGCCTTTTTTTTTTTATTGTTGTTGTTGTTGTTGTTGTTTTGCGATACGCGAAAACGTGAAATATTTATGCCAAAATAGAAGAAATATGATCAATCCACTCTTTTATCCTTTGAGAAGTGGAAAGTGAAACGTTTCTATTAGTATGAGCAATCCTAATGGTACCAGAAGCCATGAACCTGATAGGCCAGGTGAAGAGGTACAGCTGGCGGGAGCAAAAAGAAGGAAACTAGACGATAAACGAGACGATTACAAAGGCTCAAGAAGCGAACCTGAGGACCAGAGCTCTGAAAATGAAGAGGATGACGAAGAAGAGGAAGAGGAAGAGGAAGAGGAAGAGGAAGAGGAAGAGGAAGACGAAGACGAAGACGAAGACGAAGAAGATGATGATGATGATGACAGAGAGGACGATATTGGAGCATCAGTTAGTCTGCTTCCTTATGCTGAACTTGCACGAAAGGAACAGGAAATCTTAACAAAATCACGTTTATTAAGTACAGAGTTAAAAAACAACCGCGCTAAGGTTGCACGCGAGGGTGGTTTGAAAGATGCTTGTGATAATTTGAAGAAGGTTAACGAAAATTTTTACGAGTCACAGAAACTTGGGCTGGACAGTAAAACAATCGAGGTTTATGATTCAAGAAATTTATTGGATAGTTCTGGGTTAGTAGAGATTGCTATGAGAAACATTAAACTAGGTGCTACTGGGAAAGTGTTGAAACAAGATGATTTTGCAAGAAGATTGAAGACGTATTTACTTGGAGATTCAATTAGACTTCATCAACATGATGATGAAATAGAAGACTATGTCAATCAAAAACACAGCTTTAAAACATACAATTGGTTCTCTCTTGGTACTTTTCTTTATTCACGGGGCTCAAAAGCCATAACGACTGATCACTTGTTAGGACCTTTAGAAATTGAGAAGAAATTAAGAACAGTCAAACCAAGGCCGAAACATCAAATTACCTCCAAAGTTGTCACAGCTGAAACTGTTACGTCTGATGACATCAATCAACAGTCAATAAATCAAACACCGAACGCCGTTCAGGAATGTTATAAGATTTTTCACCAAAAGTCACACGGCCAAAGTATTAATATTTTTAAATTTTTCATCAACCCAAACTCGTTTGGTCAATCCATCGAGAACATGTTTTACACAAGCTTCTTAATTAGGGACGGCAGACTAAAATTAGGAGAGGATGAAGACGGATACCCGACAGTAACTGAACTAGATCCACTGCCAGCAGATGCAAGGGCTCGTGAAAAAATCATGAATGAGAGACGAGATAAACCATCGAACCATATTATCTTCCAGCTAGAGTACGACAGTTGGAGAAATCTGATTAAGAAATTTAATATAACAGAATCTTTTCTACCGAATAGAGCAGAAAATTAACACGATTTTGTCCTTCACATGCTGTCAATATACACAAAGTTATTTAAAAACCCACCCAGTAACATTTTTGATTTCCGACAATGGCCATTTACTTATTGGGCAAACGCTCAAATCAGTTGTCATTTTTTCCTTCTCATAAAGTTCAATACCAGCCCATCCAATCATGACTGCATTGTCGGTGCATAACGATATATCTGGATACAATGTATTTGTAAT
Source organism: Wickerhamomyces bisporus (assembly GCA_024271855.1). Taxonomy (NCBI): domain Eukaryota; kingdom Fungi; phylum Ascomycota; class Saccharomycetes; order Phaffomycetales; family Wickerhamomycetaceae; genus Wickerhamomyces; species Wickerhamomyces bisporus. Next base: position 111,695 of record JANBXE010000026.1, read on the forward strand.
TTTAGTCCCTTTAAAAGTCTCATCAAGTACTTTTCTCAACATTGAATTAGATGCAACGCCACCAGAAGCGACAAAATCTTTCACATTGTTCAGCTTACGTTCATTCTTTGCCATTACCAGTTTCAGTTTTGTGGTAATATGATTGAAAATAGCATTTTGTGTTTGGTATGCCAAACTTCTCTGCATTTGAATGTTAGAGACATCAAATTCACCAGATTCTTTTAGTCGCCGTATGGTTCCTTGAAAAGGGCCAAAAGAAAATCCCATGTGGTCTACTCTTCCTCTTTTATTTGATAATGGCTTTGGCAGATCATACGATTTATAGTGCCAATCATCTTTACCTTCCCTAATAAAAGTTTCCAATTCTTTTCCCAAGTTATTTCCCTGCAGACCGATTTCCCTCGCACACTTATCAAGAGCATCACCTGCTGCAACATCAATAGTATTACACAATATTTCATGGTCCAGTAAAGATTTTGATAGCACGAGCATCGTATGACCTCCACTAATCAGCAGACTTAAGAAAGGGAAATTTGGACAATCACCTCCCCTTTCGAATCTTGGAACCAGGAGATGCCCTAACATATGATGAACTCCAATGAGCGGTTTATTCAGTGCAGTTGCTAAGCCTTTTGCAAAATCTAAACCTATGGATAAGGACCCTTTCATCCCTGGTCCTCTTGTCACACATATTAGATCAGGTGGAGCTGCAGCCGATAATCCATTATTTTGAAATATCTTTTGAACAGCTTTCGAAATATTAGCTTGGTGATGATCGAATGCTTTAGTGGGAACAATGCCACCGTCTCCAATTGAGTTTAAAGTGTATTTAACATGCTCTATCAGCTTGACATTGTTTGGGGTTCTGTCGATCAAAGCAACGCATGTATCATCGCAGCTGGTCTCTATGGCTAAAACTTTATAACACCTCCGAAAATACCATAGCCGTGTATTCTTTGGTTGTTTGCTTATGTTAAAAAGCAGCATATTCGAACTCAAAGTCCTAATTTGATTTGTGCTTTTTGATGAAAAAGTGATGAAAAGTTTATTAGCTGGTCGGAATTTTTTAGCAGAAAAGGTCGGAATTTAACATTCAGTCACGTGATAAATTAAGCTGCCTTTACCAATTTTTGTTGATATTTTTTTCTACAAATCAGAAAAAGGCTTTAAACAATCTGGAAGGTCGAGCTGCATTTGACGATATTATTCAAGGGTTGTGTCTTTCTTTGCCACTATACTAGACCCATATAGACTTTGCGTTTGAACTTCCACAGCTAGTGTGGTTAAAAAGTTTGCATTTCATAGGCAAATAAGCATTTATAAAATATAGTTTCATTAGTTTCAATATTCATTTGATTTTCTCTACACTCATTTTCAGATGCCTGGATCCCCCATACCGTCAAGTCTGCATGAATCACATCATGAACATAAAATATTGACCAACAAACTTCCAAATGATGAGGCCAAGGGAAATACATACAGCCCAGTGATACACTGTATGCTAGCTGGTGGTTTGGGCGGTGCTGTTGGTGATTCACTTATGCACTCACTTGATACGGTCAAGACTCGTCAACAAGGCTCTCCAACAACCCTTAAATACAAGAATATGTTAACTGCTTACAGGGTCATATTCATTGAAGAAGGCTTCAGAAGAGGTCTTTATGGAGGTTATGGAGCTGCAATGTTGGGATCTTTTCCGAGTGCTGCAATTTTTTTTGGGACTTATGAGTTCACCAAACGTAAAATGATTGATGATTGGGCATTGAATGAAACTTTTACACATTTCACCGCGGGATTCATAGGTGATTTTGCGTCCAGTTTTGTTTATGTCCCAAGTGAAGTTTTAAAGACCAGATTACAGCTGCAGGGCCGTTTCAATAATCCTCATTTTAACTCGGGATATAATTATAGAGGTTTATATGATGCTATAAATACATTAATAAGAGTTGAAGGTAAACATACATTGTTTTTTGGATACAAAGCTACATTATTCAGAGACTTACCATTTTCTGCATTACAATTTGCATTTTATGAAAAATTTAGACAATATGCCTTTTATCTTAATGGTTTAGACACAAAAAAGGACGATTTACATATAACTTCTGAACTAATCACTGGTGCTGGTGCTGGTGGTCTAGCAGGAATATTGACTACCCCATTAGACGTTATTAAAACTAGAATACAGACGCAGAAGCAGAATACATCTACATCACAATCGATTTCACCAACTTCAAATCCAGATGTTTTGGCACATTCGTCTCAGCCAAAGATCAAACAATATTCTAAAGCAAACCACGCCACGCTTAACACACCTTCCATTTTCAAGGGACTTGCGATTGTTTATAAGAATGAAGGTGTTGTTGGATTATTCAGCGGAGTTGGACCAAGATTTGTCTGGACAAGTGTGCAGAGTAGTATAATGCTTTTGCTCTACCAGATTGCTTTAAGGACGTTAGATAACACCTTTTCTACAAATGAAGCATTCCAGTAATTAAATAATAGAACTGATAAAAGATAAAGATAGAAATGTACATAAATTTTCTTTAAAAAGAAGAAACTTCCTAATTTGTATGATTTCGCTTCTTTTTGTCTTTAATAGCTTTTTTTTTTTTTTTCTTTTAAAAAAAAAAAAAAAACCAAAAAAAAAAAAAAATAAAGAAAATTTAATGCGTAAGTTCTTTGTTGTTGTTGTTGTTGTTATTGTTTTTATTTTTTTTTTCTTCTTTTCATTAGAAACAACAAAGGTTGACTGCAATTAAAAGGAAGCTTGAGCTCTGCACGTGTTTATTTAAGATGCCTGTTGATTTTAGTAATAGTGAATTGAATTTGTTCGCTCAATTGGTGTTTCCATACTCAAGAGAATTGAAAGACATTGAAAACGAATCGCGTCCCAACCTACAAATAGAAAATACAAACCAATCATTATACTCCATGATAAAGCACATTAGAAATGAGCTAATACCTTCCAAGCTTAGAGAGGGAAACTTTTTACTATTGGACAGATTCATTAATGAAGTTCTGGGGATTACACTCGATATTGATAATTACTATCCTCCAGAAAACCTTAACAAACTAGATAGATTCATAACTGAGTTGAAGAACAGAGATATTGATGAAATTTATTTAAAGTCAATCTTGTATTATATACTGAAAGATTTTTCACTAGAAGCTGCAGAATCTTATATTACAAGTGGCTCTTCAAAGTCCTCAGATTTCACTTTGAATAATTCCTCAACAATAACAGAAATCACAAAAAACCAATACGATCTAATAAACTCAATCTATTTCATGGATAGGTTTGACATCGCCAGAAATTTGAAATATTCCAGCCCAAGCCATTTACTCATCACATCAACTGGATTTACCAATCATTTCATAAAACTGTCCAACATAATCTCATACACACCAAAACTCACGCTGGATAAAATCTATGGTATTGATGATATAAGATCCTATTTGGAAATAAATTCTTCTAGGGATACATCTGGATCTGTTATAGCTGTTTTTGAGGCACTTCAGCTCAACCCTTTCGAGCTCGATACTGACATCTTCCTAATATATTTGGATGCATTAACAGATATATCGCCATACCAATCCTTGAAATTGGCTAACGAGTTCAAAACGAAGTATGGCCAGCACTCAGTGATGTCTTTCAATTTGATCCTTAAGATTGTTGTGACCAAAATTTTGATTAAATCATACAAGCAGCAGGTTTTATTGACAAGATTGTACAAAACAAGAATCCTTAGCGAAGACAAGCTGGAAACCATATATGATAGCTTAACACATTTCTACCTAATAAACACACATATCCTGGCCCATGATACGACATCAAAGCTTTATTCCATATTACATGGAATTCACTCAAAAGAAGAAGAAAAAATTGCAGAGGATTATCCAAAATACTTTGGAAGATTAGCAGAGTTTAATAAAGTGATTAAAGTCATAGCTCGCGATATTTTGATTATGAAGCAGGTTTTGAGATTGAACACAGATTCGCAAGAGATTTTGAGCTTATCAGGGATGACTCAGTCATTACCCAATGCTAATCAGTTTGGCCTCCAAGAAATTGCAGCTTTTTTCTCAGTCACTTGATAGATTAGGTTCGTTCTTTTTCTACTTTAGATATAATTAATACAAAAATCTGCACAATTCCTATTTGGAACGTGGTTCTCAGTAGTCATGACTTCATTTTGAGAGACACATGTATATATATATATATAGCAGGGGCCAGGGAGATAAAGACTGATGATGATGGTGATGGTGATGGTGATGGTGATGATGATGATGGTGGTAGTGGTGGGTATAACAATAATGATTCTGACAATAACGCTCTATACACATTCAATAATTTGTTCCTTCAGGAGGTTGAATTAATTTCTTATTAGCTGAGCTCGCCATTTCTTTTCTTAACTCAACCAAAATCTGTTCAATAGTGTAGCTTCTTTTCCAATTTCCCAAAACAGCAATTTTCGAAGGATCAACGGCACCATTGGTTTGATTCACACAAGGAAGGTTGACTTTTGAAATAAATTTGACAGTAGGAGCTTTATCAGGATACTCTTCACCACATTCAATAACCAAAGTATAGATTCTATTCTCATGATTACTATGAGGAGGACCCAAAATAGTACCATTCCAATTACTCAAGGAGGAGTCAGCAGCATCAGCAAGTCCATAAGAGCAGTAGTCAGGGCCGGAACCCTTTTCACCTTTTTCCAGTTCTTCTAACAATCTAAAACTTCTAGGACTGATTTTGTAGAATGTTAGTGGTTCCGATTCTCAGGCCGTAGTAGTTCGAGGATATCTAGTGCTTATTAAAAGAAGCCTCCAAAGGTGACATAAACAAATAAACAAACATGATTCCTCGAAAGATCGAGTTTGAGATCAACTTACACTCGTGACATGTTTCAATTATTCTCAGACTAAAACAAAGAAGAGTAGAAAAGAGGCAAGATAAGTAAATAGTATGGTTGTTTTTTCTTTTGCTTGTTTTAAGTCGCGAAAATAGCATTTAAATCACAGACTGAATTCGCGGGTTGATTTGAAACCTTTTCAAAACAAAACAAGATAGAAAAACAATGCCTTAAACCTTTTCCTAGTGAAGCAAAAATATAAGAAAAAAAAAAAAAAAGTGGGTCAAAATGAGTGACTCCTCTCCATTTGTTGAACTGCCAAAAAGAAAACCTGGCGGTGGAGATGTCAGTACTGACGATGCTGGGCTCACTCCTGTGAAAAAACTTGTTTTTGGTGAAACTGCAGACGAGAAACTTCGAACTGAAATAAATTCACTGAATTACCAAATAAATGATTTAAAAACTCAACTGGAGCTTAATAAAGTTGAACATCAACAAAAAGCTAACGATCTCCAAAAGCAATTGGCCGAGCAGCTAGCCAAAAACGACTCAATCACTTCTGACCAAATATATCTCTATAATCAAAACAAGGACCTTCAATCAAAGTTACAACACGTTAGTGATAATTTTTCAGCTGAAAGATTGAAATTCGAGGAACAAATCACTAAACTTAAGACCGACCTGTTTCACTATAGGGACAAGTTTGAGGAATTGAACTCTGAAAAGAGATATAACTTATCCCAACTTGAGCAGGATCAGCAGAATAATGAATTGCAACTGAAGAACTTGAATGAATCTAATGAACAACTATTAATACAACTTTCTTTGAAGGATACTCAGATAAGCTCATTGAGACAAGAGCTGAATGATAAACAGTCTTGTGTTGACGAACTACAATCAAAACTAAGATCGATTCCGAGTCAAGATGACATTGAATCTGTTGAAACTATTAAGAAACAGTTATCCGATCAGGTCTCATATATCAAAGAGCTGGAAGCTAAAAATTTATCACAAGCAGAGCAGATTAAAAAATTGACTTTGAACAGCCAAAATGTTGAAGTATTAAAAGAAGAGAAGAATTCATTGATTAAGAAGCTGTCCAAAATCGATGAACTGAGCAATACAATTGACGATCTGACTCTGGAGAATTTGAATTTGAAACAGGAAAACTCAAAGTGGAGCATCTATTTGAATGAGACTGATGATTTGAAAATTGAGGAGTTCATGAAAACTTTCAAGAATTTAAAAGATGAGAACCTATTGTTAAAGAGCAATTGTGATAGAATTCAACTTGAACTAAAAAAATCTAAACAGACCTATAATGACTTGGTCATCAATAACGAAACTCTAACAAAGGACTATGAACAGCTTAGTGATAAATTTGAAAACTTGTCCAAGATAAACTTTGAGCTAGAACAACAAAAGGAACTGGCTTTTGAAGAATCAAACTTTTTGAGAGACCAATTGAAAAGTTTAGATCAAGAGTTGACATTGAATGAAGACGATAAAAATAGATATATCAAGAATTTAGAGGACTTGGTTGATGAATATAAAGTTAAGATTAATGAAATATCTGATAAATCTTTAGTTGATACCACTTCAAATAAGAGAAAAAGAACCGAAGATGAAGATACGACTAGAGGCTTTCAAAATTCAGTATTGAAATTAGAGCAAGAAAATTTTGAACTGACAAATCAGATATCAAGACTATCAAATGAAAACGCATTACTCATAAAGAAGGTTGAATCATATCAATCTATTAAAGAACAGAGAGTGCGGATTTTGCAATTGAGAAATAGCCCATTCAATAAAGACCAACAGGTCAAACAAAGATCTTTGGAGATACTTCAGAAGGAGAACAATGACTTGTTGAATAAGACTGAATTTAAAGAGATGATTCCTAAATCAGTCTACGACAGGTCTCAATTTGATATTGAGACTCTGAACAGAAAAATTGAAGACATGAAAAAGAGGACACAAAGATTAAAAGAAATTTTTCAATCAAAATCGTCTGAATTTATTGATGCTGTTTATTCTCTACTAGGATTTAAGCTAGAGTTTCTCCAATCTAACAAAATAAAGCTGGTGTCCAAATATATCAATAACGATGAGAATTGTCTAATTGTTGATACTATAAATCAAACTTTCAAGTTGAATAAACTAAATGACGAGGATGATGAGTTTTTCCAGATTTGTGAGTCTCTGATTGAGTTCTGGATTAAAGAGAAGAACCAGATACCCTGCTTTCTGGCAGCTTTATCGTTGGAGCTATTTGAAATACATCGGAATAGAGTTTAGTAAATATAACTGTTGTTAAAAAAAAAAAAAAAAAAAATAAAATAAAATAAAAGTAACTTATTTCCGTAACCCCGATTATCACCGATAAAAATACCCAAAAGTAAACAAAAGTCAAAAAAAAAAAAAAAAAAAAAAACCAAAAAAAAACCAAAAAAAACACCACTAACTAAAAAGTATTCATTACCTTAATACTCCCATGGACTTGAATAAATTAGGAAAATGACTGATAGTAAGGTCGAAAGAGTCTCAGACAGTCGTACTGAACTCCGGTTTCTGGATCACCGTGTGATCATTTTATCCACGCTGATTTCGAGTGGAGGGCTTTTAGGCTACAAGCTATATTGCAGATTTCTGAAACCAATCAGAAAAGTCACAGATATTCCAAACTATATGTTTCACAAGAATACCATGATAGGCAAAGTAACCAGTGTTGGCGATGGTGATAATTTTCACTTCTTTCACACGCCTGGTGGAATGTTAACTGGATGGCATTGGCTGAGACATCCCCCAAAAGTCAACCAACGAGGTTTGAAAGGACAAACATTACATGTTAGACTATGTGGAGTTGATGCTCCTGAAAGAGCTCATTTTGGAAAACCAGCACAGCCTTATTCAGATGATGCTTTGTTATGGTTAAGGAAGTATATCTTGGGCAAAAGAGTTCGTCTTAAACCTCTGGCACTGGATCAATACGGGAGAGTTGTTGGCAAAGCGACAATACTAACGTTATTTGGAAGAAAAAACGTTAGCCTTGAGATGATAAAGAATGGCTGGGGTGTTGTTTATGAAGCGAAAACTGGTGCTGAATTTGACGGAGATGAAAATCGATTCAGAGATTATGAGAAAAGAGCTAAAGCTGCAAGAAGAGGAATGTGGACGAAAGGCGCAAAGCTAACAACTCCTGGGGAGTATAAAAAAATGCATAAATAGTCATGAGTATATATACATACATACATACATACATATATATATATATATATATGTATACAATTAACATTTGACATCGATACCTCTTCTTTTTTCGTCCTCACGTAGTTCAAACATAACTTGAACTGCAATAAATAATCCACAACTTGCAACAACGAAGAACTTCAAACCTGCAAAAGTCCCAAACATTTCATTTATGAGAGCTTTAGTTCCCTTTTCACCTAAGCAAAATCCAAATAGATTTGCAATTATCATTAACCAAATGTTAACAACACCACCAATTGCACAAACATGTCTATACCACCACTCATTGTTGAATTTTTTGAAATAGACGGAGCTAAAGTACTCTGGTAATAGAAATAAGACGATCAACCAACCCCATAATAGCAGTTTCAGTTCAATGTCATGCCAAATCGCAACAAACGTGAAAACAGCTAAAGAAGCTAATATTCTATTCGAAGCACCACCTAATGGAATGTAAACATACTTAACCACCCATTTGTTGAAACTTCTATGCCATGCTTTCCAAAAGCTTAAAGCACTGTAGTTGTTATCCATGCAACGGATCATGTTTTCCGGTGGATCAATTCCATCGATTAAACTCCATAACCTAAATAATCTCCAAGGAATCAATAGTTTTAACCAAATGATATTCAAGTTGAAAAGCCCAATCATTGAAATCTGGAAAGGCGTGTTGCCCTCCCATGCGCCAGTCTTGGAAACTGCAACAACATACATGAAATGTAGCAGGAACTCCATTACTAGAACACAAAACGCAAAACGTAAACCGTAAATAAACGTCCTTTTGGCATTGATGGATTCTAGTTGATGGTTTGACTGAATGATAAAATCATTGAATGTGATGATAGGACCGCTTATGAATAATGGAGCGTATGTAATATATGAAAAATAATTGAAATAACTATAAGTTTCAATGTTTAGATTGGCATTGATACGTTCTCTTTCATTGTTGATGACTGATTGCGTTAATTTGGGGGAGTTTGGAGGGGAAGGTTTCGATTCTTCATCTTTCTTAGAATCTATTAACTTCAATTTTGCAAACTGATCCAGAAAGTCAATGTTAAAACTTAAAGATCTTAACAGTGTGAAATTATAAAAAACATCCCACCTTGCAACAATGCCTTTAAATCCAGGATCTAGACACGACAATGGTTGCCAAAAAGAGCCGAACTTGATGTTTCTATATTGATCGTTGATGAACAGAGATGCAATGCCGTATATCCATACACCAGCTAATGCAGCCTTATAATGACTCTTTAATGATCTAGCAATGAAGAATTGTATTGATATGTGAATTAAAACTTTGACAGAATTCAACCCGTGAACAGCACTTAAAAATATCACGCCGAAAACAAAGTCAAATGTGTTTCTATGCATGGTAGGAAATATGAAGTTTGTTAATTTTCTCAACCCAGTATGACCCACAATCAAAGCACTTAATAGGAAGAAGTTATCTCTAAAGAATCTGTATTGTGAGTCAGAATTATCAACTTTTCTTCCAAACAGCCAACCTTGGGATAGCAGTCTTTCGAACTTTGGGTAGTTTGGATTAGTTTCATTTGAAGCATCCATAGCAGTTTTATATAATAAAGGAACAACTAATAAGAAGCAAATCCAGTATATTTTGAACTCAAGAGTGTTCCACCTTGAAATAGTTGCTTTTGAGGCGATAGCCTGCTTTTTTTTTGGATCAGATGGGGCATTGAGCCGAGTATCCAAAACTGGTAGTGAAAAAAAGCTCAAAAGCTTTAGAAAACCTACCATTTCTTTGTCGTGTTTCTCGGTGGTTGTTATTACGTTTGACGTTGTTTTTATTGCAGCTTTTGTTTTGTTTTTTTTTTTTTATTTTATTTTATTTTATTAGCTTATAAAGTAAATAAATTCGCGAATTGAAATATCCTTATATTAAATAGGGAACAAAACATTATATTAGGCCAAAAACCAAAAAAAGGCAAGGAAAGCATTAAAGGTTAATGGACGAGTTGCATAGAAGACCAAATGCTCCTGGATGGGTGCCACCGCGTGAAGGCTCAGGATACAACCCATTTGATCCTGCTGAAAAGCGTCCTGCGAAGGGATACCCAAGTGAATTCAAAACCCCAGGAAGGGAGTCCAGCTGGAGCACCATTCCAAAGAATGCCACTCAATACAGACAGATGAAGGAAACAATGAAGAGACTGGAGTACACACCCCGCCCACTCAGTGATTTATATCCTGGCCAATACAAACAATTGAGAAGAGTGCAGAATTATACAGGGTTTTATAAAGGTGTTCAGTTGACCTCAAAACTCCTGTGTTTCTCTATCGTTATATACGGCGGGTTTTTCCATAGATGGAATGATGGATATGAGAACATATTCAGCGAACTCTACAGATTCCAACTAAGGTGGAAGTATTGGTTACTTGGGTCGCTATCTGAAGATCAAATGGATGACTTGAAACCGAAATATAGGAGCACTTTTAGAGTTGGGAGGTATCAAAATGTTGCTTCTGATACAGAGACACTAAAATCTACTGAGAATGCTGAAGAAACCGGACTAGCATTAGAAAGACCACAAAAAAAACATGTCATTGAAGCCCAAAGAGTATTACAACAAGAAGAGGAGCGGATGTTAAGAGCTGTTGATATAGCTGAGCAAGAATTATTTGCACAGAAACAAAGCTCTAAAAAATCATGGTGGTAGTTTTATTCTTGCTTATATATATATATATATAGTTATATGTTTATTTATTTATTTATTTATTTATTTATTTATTTACGTCACTACATCAATGGAGCCAATCCACAACATAAGAAGATTTACCCTATATACACAATCATTATCTTATATAAAACACACATGTCTTCATCGTACTTTTAAGTTGGAATCTGTACGGTTCAAAAGTTCACCAAATCAAACAGATGGAAGTGGGGATAACAAAGCTAATAAAGGCGGACGGTTTGGAGTTTGAACCCATCCTAAGTATAAAACAAATGGGATCCAACCATAGTGAGCAATAACACGAGCAGAGTCTAAAATTTTAGAAATACGTTCCTAGTAAAAAAAATGTTAGATCGTGGAATATCTTGATAAAGAATAGAGCACATACTTTCGATTCGTCTGATAAAGCAAAGGCCATTTTACAATTGTTTATTCAGCTATTTAAAACCTGAGTACTTCACAGTGTTTTTTTTTTTTTTTTGACCAAGTCGGTGATTTTTCAACAAAACTTTTAATGGAAATGTGGTCGGTTACCCTGCCAATATTACAACAGCACTTATTAATAGACTTTTCTACATAATTAACGTGTTCTTTAAATAATTCATATATTCGTTCTGAAACTCAATGAAAAATCACATAAATTTGTGGTATTTACACTATTTTCTAATACTTTTTTTTATAATTATAATAACAGTTCTAATGGGTTTTCAATAACATCTTTTAATGCTTTGATAAATTCACCACCTTTAGCACCATCAATAACTCTGTGATCAAAAGTACCAGTGATGTTAATCTTAGAATCGAAGGAGAAACCGTGTTCAGCAGACTTGTCTTCGACAGCAACTCTATTGACAGTACCAATAGCTAAAATTGTAGATTGAGGAGGATTAATAATGGATGTGAAGAAATTAACAGCAGGGTTCATACCCAAGTTTGAGATACAAATGGTACCACCTTGGAATTCTTCTGGTTTCAATTTGTTATCCTTGGCACGTTTACCTAGATCTTTAACTTCTTTTGAAATGTCAGCTAAACCTTTAGAATGAGCGTTTTTAACAATTGGGGTAATTAAACCTGTTGGAGTGGCAACGGCGACCGAAACATCAACGTTGTTGTATTGTCTGACAACACCTTCTGATTCTATCCAGTGAGAATTAGCATCTGGGACTCTTCTTGAGGCAACTGCAATGGCTTTGATTAAAATATCGTTGATTGATAATTTGTAGCGATCGTTAGCAGTAGCATTCAATGAAGCACGCAATTTCAATAACTTAGAGACTGAAATTTCTGAGGAGACAATATAACTTGGATTTGTTTGTGTGGATTGTAATAGACGTTGTCCAATGATCTTACGCATGTTAGTAATTGGGATATCAATGTAATCAGCGGCACCGGCAGCAGCTGGAGAAGATTTAGCGGCAGCACCGGTAGCAGCTGGAGAAGAAGCTTTGGCCTTTTCAGCATCAACGATAGCCTTTTCAACATCAGCTTTAACAATACGGCCATTTGGACCAGTTCCTTTGATTCCTTTTAAAGAAATACCTTTATCTAAAGCAATGGTTTTAGCCAGTGGGGATGCAATAATTCTATCGGTTGGTGCTGATGATGATGACGATGATGACAATGATGGTGATGATGGTGTAGATTTAGCAGGGGTTTTTTCTTCTATTTCTTCAGTTTTTGGAGTTTCAGTAGAAGCTGGTTTAGCTGCTGCAGTTGAATCAACAGTGAAATCTTTGAAAGCAGCAACATCGGATTCTTCTTCAACATAGACTGCAATTGGAGTGTTGACAGGAACATCTTTGGCACCAGCATCAACCAAGATCTTAGCTAAAAACCCATCTTCTTGGAATTCGAAATCCATTTGAGCTTTATCAGTTTCGATCTCAGCAATGGCTTCACCTGGAGACAATTGATCACCAACAGCCTTATTCCAAACAGCCAAGTTACCTTGTGTCATTGTTGGAGACAATGCAGGCATACCAATGATGTGATGAGGAGGATATGAGGAGTTGAAACGAACAGCAAAAGAGCTTAGTTTGGTACATCTGAATATATATTAGTACTTATAACAACAGTTAAAAAAGGCAACAGCAGCGAAAATGAGGAAATAAAAGGACAGAGAGTTACATACCTTGGGAGAGCACGAGCAGCAGGACGGGCGACTCTGGCAAGAGTGGCGATGGCTGACATTGTTGATGGTTTTTAAAATCTAAAGGTGAAAGGGTAAAAAAAGGTAGAGAATCAAATAATTCCTTCTCTCATGATGTTTTTGTTCCTCCACGCAAAAATGGCCAAACACCTAAATTTTTTTAAGTGGAGGGCTAAAAGGAAAAAAAAATCAGCTGGTTCACACCGCCATTTTTTTTTTTTTTTCCTTCTCCCCCCCCCCCCTTCCTTTCCTTTCCTTTCCTTTCCTTTCCTCACCTCGCCTCACCTCACCTCACCTCACCTCACCTCACATCCCCTGACAACTGCCATTCGCGAATGTGTCGAAATCGAGCTCAGTCATGTGACTTATCACGTGAGGTTTTCTTTTTCCCGGAATAGTAGACACACCCGGGTAATACTGTCTCTTTTACCGATTCTAATTCGTTGGAATTTTCACCAAACGAAAAGTGAAAGTTAAGAAAAAAAAAAGAAAAACCTCCTTTTAACAAAACAACGTTGTAAAGCTCCCATCAATCCCCCGCTCAATTCCAATCTTCACAATGGCTGCTATTAAAAGATTCGCTACTCCTATTTTTAAACCTTACTGGCCTTTCTTTGCTGGTGGTGTCATCGTTTACTGGTTAGTTGGCAAAGCTGCTGACGCTTCATCAAACACCAGAGAATTCATCAACGATCCTCGTAACCCTCGTTTTGCTAGAGGTGAAAAACCAATTGAATTTAAAGATTAAGTACTATACAATCTACACTTGGCATATACACCCATATCTTCCTCCCCTTTTTTCCCTTTCTCCCTTTCCTTTTCCAATCAACTAAAACGTTAAAAGGAAACAAAGAAAAACAAAACAAAAAAAAGCAAAAAAAGAAAAAAACAATCAATCAATTGGTTATAGATGAACCGATTATTATGAAATATTCACAAATTGAATGTTGTATTTGAATTATTCAACTAGAAATGTGTTTAATGACATCAAAAAGAAAATCAAATGAAACAAAGAACATACATAAAAATTGTTATTATTGGTTGTAGAGTAACTGGTTTTTTTTTTGGATTCTAAATATGTATATAAAAGTTTCTCGTATCTAGGTTTAACTATGGCATCTAATTATGTTGAATTGAAGAGATAATCATAAAATCATGAAAATAAACTGTTGAAGTGTCAGCAAAAAAATCATTTGCTCCACTAAGCAGAAGAACCTGCAATGTCCAAAGCATGCTGTAAAGAGTTTAACAAATCAGTTTTGTCTTCAAGCCCAACACTGACTCTAATAATGTTCTTATCAACTCCCCAATCTTCAACCTCGTCCAATTCTTGGTAATGTGCTAAAATTGCATATGGACAAACAAGTGTGAAGTTAGTTCCTAAGCTTGGACCTTTGGATAGTTGTAATTCATTGAAGAAAATTTTCGCAACTTCTGGATTGTGGAAAACAAAACTTATGAGGCCACCATACCCTCCATTCTTAGTCTTGACATCATCATAGAATATTTTAGATGGATTGACACTTGGATAAAATACATCTTTAATTAAAGGTGAGTTGACAAGTAAATCAACAACTGCCTGGCTAGTGACATTGATTTTTTCGGATCTTGATTGGAAATCTCTTGAATTTCTCTCTAAGTAAATGGCATCTTCAGCCCAGAAGTTATCTTCATAATTGTCTTTGAAATATTTTGTGAACTTGGAATAGTATGAAGAACTTGGATTCAAAACTAATGAGCCAGCCATAACATTTGAATCACCACTGAAAACTTTGGTTAAAGAAGAGACAATTATATCAGCGTAAGGTGAAACATCAACATTCAAAAAGTTACCAACCGTTTCATCAACAATTATTGGGAAATCATAAGTATTGGCCAATTCTTTGATTCGCTTCAAGTTTGGAGTTTTCAATAAAGGATTGGATGGACATTCACAGAAAAGTCCTAGAATTTTCTCTCCTCTTTTCAGTTGGTCTTCCAGTTGGTTTAGAGATTCCCCATCCCCAAATCCAAAGAAATATACACCAGGACCAAATTTCTTCAAAATATTCAAAGTATCAACATACGGAAACCCAAAACAAACTGATTTCTCATTTGGGAACAGTTTCAATAATGCCAAGTGTGCCTGAAAGATACTCGTTATACCAGTTTGGAATAGATAAACATCATTTTCTTGGATCGAGGTTATATTTTCTGTTTTTTTTTCATCTGGAGAGAAGTTATCGCCAAAATTACCAGCTATTCTTCTCCTTAAAATCTTTTTGGATTCATTTGCAAAACTCAAATTCAAATTTCTCCCGAATCTTTCTTCGATAAATGTCTTGTATTCTTTGTCTTTGTCCTCGTTTAAATCGTTATGGGTTATTTGCAATTCTTGTAAAACATATTCACCTAAACGTGAGGAAATACCTTCACCAGAGTGTTGCCAGTATTGTTTGGCCAGCCCATAATCTTTTTCAGGAACAAACACCACAGCAATTCTAGCCTCAGCTCGATAAGTCTCTTCTTCTTTCGATTTTGGAGCAGGTGTGGTTAGCTGTAAGATTCTAATAGTAGGTAAAGGATTTGAGTCATTCTTCTCTTTAATATATTCTCTACATCTTTTAGCAACATTATAGCTTGGAAAAACGAATGCCTTTTCGCCGTTTCTTCCAAATTTCTCTTCAATTAGTGCACATAGTTCTTTGATCTTGGAGTGGATGAAGAAACGAGGATAACCTGAGTTCATCTTCTTAACAACCCACTCTTGGCCTTCTTCGTAGCCAACCGTGGCTTCCCATGTAGGCAGAGTAACCGAAACAGCATGCGGTGTGTTATTAGGAATAGTTGCACCTATTTCTTGAGATGGAATAGACAACATTCTTCAATTATGGTGTTATGCGTTTTAGTTGTAGCTTTGAGGATGGATGGATGGATGATGACTCCTAATAAATTCGCTAAAAGTTGAACAAAAATTAGAGATCGAAATAAGTGGCTGAAAATGGAAATTTTCGAGAATACAAACAACTGTTAAATTAATATGCCAGTGGTGTGGGTTCAGTAAATATATCTAAATTTCCGATTCTCAATATCAGTCAAGTCCAGGAACTCTGTCTTGTCAGTAAAATCCAGGGATTCATCCCTTTTTTGATTTTCTAGTTTACTAAAGTATCCAACCATCAAACACAACGGGATAGAAACTAGCTGAGTAACCAATATAACTATCTTTGCAGGAATATACCTTGGGTAATCAGAACTTCTGAACAATTGAGGACCGATGATATTGGCAACTCCAAATACCATCATAGTTGTAGCGTTTCGATAGACTCTTTTTGTGTAACCTGCGGTATTTGCTCCATTCCAAATATATAGCAAGGTTATTGCACACGAACCGCTGTACAATAGATACAAACCACAAAGATTTCCAAATCTATGATCAAGATCAAGCGTTATCAGAACAATAGCACCAACAACAGAAGGTACGTACATTGAGACCTGAATTAACGTTATATTTCCAAATCTTGATATCAATTGCGTAGATAAAGTGATACAGATAATCACAATAACACCAATAGGGATTTGTAACAGTGCAGAACGGTAATTATCAAAACCAAACGTCGCAGTGATTGTAACACTAAATGTTCCAACAGCCCCAGTAACTATTTGCGAACATAATGTTAAGGCTAGCATAAGCCATGTCAATCTATCGTGTAAGAATAGTTCTCTAATTTGTAATGCTTTAAAGTGTTTATTTTCAACTCCAGTTTGATTTGACTTGATGTGATTTAAAACTAACATCTTTTCACTTTTATCCAAAAACCAAGCTTGTGTAACATTGTTAGGCAAGAAGAAGAAGACCATGATACCAAAAACAAAAGTAATTATTCCCAAAACCAAAAATAGGATCTGCCATGATTTCAATGCACTACTGTCGACGTGTTGAAAAGCGAAACTCAAAAGTCCACCAAGTATGTAGCCCAGTCCGGCACTGTTGCAATAATATCCAATTCTTTTTGCTTGCTCAGCTCTTGTGTAGTAACCACCGACAATGCAAATTAGAGCAACTGCAACGCTGCTTTCTAATAGACCCAATAATGTCCTAACAACCATTAACGCAGCATATGTATGACAGCCAGCATGTGCAGCTACAACAATGCCCCAAGCCATAATGATCGAACCAAAGACCTTTGAGATTGGGTACTTTTGGATGAATAGACCGCAAATAGGCTCACCAATTATGAAAGCAGCGTTGAAAATGGTACCCAAGTTGGCAAATTGGTTACCTACCATGTTATCCTTGATCCCCATGACTGCTGAATAGTTCAACGCAGCTCCATCTAAGAACTGGACCAGATAAACAAGGCATAAAAATGGTAGTATATGGATATCTACTTTCCATAATACAGTTTTGTACTTTTTAAGATTATCTGCTGAAAGAGTTGTCAAGTCTGGCTCTAAAACATCGGTGTTTTCCCTTAGAAAGTCCAAAGCAACATCGTGCTCTCTGATTCCCATTTTTGTAAATGAGGTTGAGGTTCTTAAATTACCTTATGCCAAAAAGATGCATTAGTGCTCTATATATATAGTCAGGACATGTAAACATAATCGACTGCATCTCCAAGCGAATATTCCTCTACCTATGTGCAGGAGTGGGAGGAGGAGAAATAGACATAATTCACTGTCAACAAAAGGGTTTATGCATTTTGATGGATGTGATTTGAGAGAGTATAATATATCTGTGGTGTTCTGATGTCTCCTTTTAAATGAATAATTCTCATCAAAAATCTTGTTTGAGCTTGTAAAAGGATGCTAGATTGACTGCACAAACAGAGATAGGCTTTTCAAAAGTGTGTAGTGAGTTTTGGATACGAGAATAGACCGGATAATACTACGGAAGATTACTGACGAATCAGTATGTCTATAGAAATCTTATATATGCATCTATCAATATAAAGATTTGTTTGTTTGTTTGTTTGTTTGTTTGTTTGTTTAAAAAAAAAAAAAAAAAAAAAAAAAAAAAAAACAGAGCATTTTGTGAGATATTTATATACGATTGATGAGAAACTATTTCTGTTATTGGAAAATATTTCGGCAAATTAAAGGTGTGATATTGATCTCAATGTGAAACAGAAAGTAAAGATGTTTGACATAAATATCAGAGAAAAGGAGCGAAATTCAGCAGAGCGTTTTGAAAGTTTGAAGCCATAACAACAAATATATTTTTGTCAACAATGCCAGAATTTTCAAATTTGTAAGTGAGGATACATTCATAGCAGTACAATTCAGCTTCAACTAACCATTAAGTTTTAGAGAATCAGAAAATCACATCAAGTTACCAACACTAATACCGGATCAAGAAACACTAGAAAATAATCGAGGAGTTATGCGACTACATAACCATGATGAGAATGGGCTAAAATATGCTACTAATAAAAGAGATGTATGGTTCCCGTCCAACTTGACTTTATATAAATACTGTTTCATCAAGGATAGAGGTTTCGAATTGAACGATATAAAGTACGGAGTCGAAAAAGCGTTTCAGACCCATGAGACGATAATGAAATTTTATGAAACGATTTTTCATCTTTTTAATGAACCAATGAATGAGCTTCAAGAAGGATTAGACAGTGTCTCTTATCAAGAGCTGGAGTTGGTCAGAAACTCTATAATCCACCTAGAGGCGGTCATTCAGAAGTGGATAGCGTATACTAGGTCATCTCCAAGAGCTCAAAAACAGACTAATAACTCACCAGAGTCCTCTACATCAATAGCGGCCACTGAGAGAACACCATCAATGTCACCAACAACAACTAAAACCACGCTAAGTCCACCAGCAGATGATTTAAAACTCTCGGCTGCTCCAGAAAACACATTTCCATCTACAGAGAATCAAAAGTGTGAGCAATGTTCCTCTGATGATACTCCGGAATGGAGAAGAGGTCCGTCTGGCCCAAGATCATTATGCAATGCCTGTGGACTGTTCTGGGGGAAATTAGTGAAGAAGTTTGGAGCAGATCAAGCAGAAGAGATCATGTATTCTCGTAAAGAGAGTGGAAATGGGCTTGATAGAAGGGTGCCCATTTTGTTTTAAGCCCAAGTAATATATATATATATTTATACCTATTCTTAACCTCATATTCAAATTTAATTAAGTGCAAAAACGAAACAAAACGAAACAATCCGGAAAAAAAAAAAAAAAAAAAAAAAAAAAAAAAAAAAAAAAAAAAAAAAAAAAAAAAAAAAAGGAGCCAATCAGGGATCGAACGGGCCAATTCTCCACTTCAATTACATAAGCAATTATTACATAAGCAAAGATGTTGAAATTTGGCACATAGAAATGTAAGTCTCTAAATGAGCAAACATAAAAAATTCAGAATTTATTTGCAAATTTCAACTTGAACATTGCTCACCAACTCACAGTGGATTAGTCGAGATGGGTTTATTTGATAAGTTTAAGGACTTGTCATTGAGTGAAAGTTCATTGAAACCTGCAGGGCCAGCTGCTCCTGTTGGTAAAGCCCCTGATAGAAAATCAATCTATCGAAACAGATACAACTTTGGGGTTAATTTCGGATCGTTGTTCGTCCAAGAGAAGTTCATATTTGATCAATTCTTTCCTGATAATACAAACACTGAACTTGATGGTGTTACTGCATATATCAAAAAGAATGGTACGAAAAAGACAATTGAGGATTTGGAGCATCATTGGAATGGATACGTCACTGACCAAGATTGGGAATGGTTGAGAAATAATGGTGTCAATGCTGTCAGGATTCCTATAGGTTATTGGCATGTCAATGGTGGTTATTACACCAAAGATACACCATTCTCTTCGGTCTCTTCAATCTACAAGAGTTCTTGGGTAATATTCAAAAATATTGTGAAAAAAGCAAAACAATATGACATAGGTGTCCTTGTCGATTTGCACGCTTTACCAGGTGGTGCAAATACTAGCGAACACAGTGGAGTTCAATTAAAGAAAGCTGAATTCTGGGGCGAAAGAAAAGCTGTAAAACTGGCTGTGTCAATTTTAGATTACATTACAGATGAGCTGAAGAACGAGGAAAATATCATTGGTTTACAAATTGTTAATGAATCTGTGTTTGACAATGATGCATCGGCTCAAAAAAATTATTATTCAAAAGCAATAAGCCAGATCCGTAATATTGATTCAAATCTACCTGTCATAATTTCAGATGGTTGGTGGACAGATCAATGGGTCAAATGGATCAATGAAAATGAAGCAAATCTAAAAGGCAAATCAGTTGGTATTGTCATTGATACTCATGTTTATAGATGTTTCTCAGATTCTGATAAGAGTAAATCACCAGAGCAAATAATTCAAGGTTTAGACGATGACGCTATAACCAATCTTTCCGGTCCTGCTGATATTATCGTGGGTGAATATTCACACGTTCTTGATGGGGATTCTTGGAACAAGGCTTCAAACGATCGTAATGAACTTGTTAAACAATATGGTAACCAATTGAGCAAAGTTTTAAGAGATCGTGCAAACACCGGATCATTCTTTTGGACGTTCAAATTCCAGCATGGCGATGGTGGTGAATGGGGGTTTGTTCCCCAAGTCAACTCTGGTGCTGTCCCTATTCCAAATACTTCAATCAAAAAAACCCCAGATCAAAATGATTTTAATGATGCTTTAAACAATGAGCTGAATTCTCATTCTTCTTACTGGGATGATCAAAATAAAAATGAAAAATATGAACATTGGAGATACAAAGAGGGATTCATCACTGGCTGGTCAGATGCTGTTGAATTTGCCAAATTTAATGGTTCAAAAATTGGGAGATTCAACGCTTGGGCTTCTTCCAGAAGATTGGAACATATAAGTCACAGGAACTCAAGTAATTTCTTATGGGAATGGGATCAAGGATTTGCTAAAGGTATCGAAAGAGCAGAACAAGTTGTGTTTGGCTGAATTATCCACTACTCTGCGATGCTGAACTAGATCATTGATATTGGTATTGTACATTTGTTATATAAAATTTATTAAAACAAGGAACTATAAATGAATTTAAAATGGATTGAAAAAAGCTTTCGTTAAAACTATGGGTATTTTATATTAGTGAATCTTATTGTGATCATTTCAGTAACTTTTGAATACCACTGGTGGATCTTGTAGATGATGATGTCTTTCTAATACCACCATGCCCAATGACAGTGTTTTGTGACTGGGTTGCAAGTTTAGATCTAACTCTGGCACCAGATGCAACTCTTTTTGGTATAATGTTGTTAATGCTGTCTTTAGAATTTGGTGGTGACGAAATAGTAGTTGTTTTTGTTGTTGTAATTGTTTTGGTATATTGCACGCTTGCTGAAGACTTTGGAGCTCTTGAATTACAAATCTCTTCATCAATATTCTCGTTTCGATTCTCTTTAGTGGACTGATAACTTAAATCCTCATCATCTCCTTCTTCCAAATCAGAATTATTATTATGTCTTTCTGGAGATTTTCTTGGTTGGCCTGGAGATTGCAATGGGACTGCTTTACGAACGCTTTTATGAAGGTTTGTAGTACCAATACTAATTTTTCTTCTGACTGGAGTAGCAGGTGAATCGGTTAATTTTTCAACGTTCTTACGCTTTTTATATTCCTCATATCCTATCAATGATGTAAAACCATTTAACCTTTCTAACGGAATAGAATCAAGAACCATAGTAAATTTCCATTCCCTAAATTGGTTTTGATGTAAATATAACCAATGTTGTTGAGGTCCAACAACCATACCTGGTCTTATCATTCTCATATAAGCAATACATTCTGTAGCGGTAAATCCATGGGTGTAAATCAAATGGGCACCTATCAAACAACCAGTTCTACCCAAACCGGCTTTACAATGCACTGCAATCTTACCTCCATTTTTGATCACACCTTCAGAGACACCAATGAAGTCCTTAACTATGTCCATTGTTGGACAAGTACCATCATCAAAAATCATGTCAATATGTTGAATCCCCTTTTTCTCAAATTCGTTTTTGTTGTAAAGATGTGAGTTCAAGCGAACAACCATTTGCACATTGTTTTTATCAAAATATTCTAAGACTCTTCTGAAAGGTTGGTTTAATGTTGAGGGTTTTGAAGATTGCTGAGGGGAAGCAAAGGCAATAAAGTCCTTAGAGATAACGTTAAAATCACCTTGATCAACTCTTTCATACTGTTCATATTCTTCTAAGTTAAAATTGGTTAAATCAATCATTCCTCTCTCCTTGGCTCTCCATAATCCATAAACAATATCTTGAATTGTGATCTCAAAATCAGCATGAGAATAGCCAGCATCTCTGAATCCCATGAAAGGAGGGTCGATTTGGCATAGAGGTTGTAATACTTGGTGTGGAGACCATGACTGAACTAAAATCATATAAGAAGCCAACAAACAAGCCGCGTTGGATCTTTGTTTTGAGTTGGATGAAGAGTAGAAAACGATTGCTTTACCTTGGTTAGCCTCTTCGTTTAGTATGTTGTGCAAAACAACGGCAAATCTATAGAGATGACCAATATGGAGAGGGCCAAAATCCAAGTGGAAAGAGTTATATGGTAGAGAATCTTCAACTGTGAAATAGACGAGATCTTCAGTATCTTCTGGAGTGTGGTCATAAACTCCAAGATATATTCTTCCTCTTAGGAATTCAATGGCGTTGATTTTAAGTTTCTTTGTCATGATTATAGTATGCAGATGTTAAGCGAATGAACGTTAGACCAAAAACAACAACGTTAGAGCAGAAAGTGGAAGGGTCTTGCCAGAATAATCACTCGGTTAATATTTTGAGTCACAGTTTTGAAGTCTAGCAATCTTTGTCCAATCTTGCCCTTTTCCAAACTATCCAAAACACCTAGAAGCTTCAGAAAGATTTGTAGATTCCAACTTTGAAAGCCTTGAATTGTTTTTTTTTGTTTTGGTTTTGGTTTTTGACTGAGAAGATCACAAAAATGGGTTGTTTACATTTTACCTAATTGGGAGCTAATTTCCGATTCATGTCATGTGACATTCTTAAAAATATCCTCGGTTTACTATTTTAGGAAAAGTTCCTGATTTGGATGTTTTGGGGCTAGTTTCTCACGAAATTTGTCAGAAATTCTAGACATTTTTTTTTTTTTTTTTTTTTTGGTTTCTTTTTTGCCAATGGCCCGCGAATTTAATTCTAGCTTCCAAGGGATTACTAAAAAAACCACCCATCAATCAAAGAAATATAAAAAGAACCCTTTCCCTATCTATCTTTCTAATAGGACTTGTTCTTAATCCCATTTCTAATCCAAATTGTTCTCCAAACTCCCAAAACAATTTACCAATAGACGTCTATTCTCATCCTCAATTAACAAAATGGTTCACGAAAAAGTTACTATTATCGGTGGTGGTCCAGCTGCTTTAACTGCTGCTTTATATTTGGCAAGAGCTGAAATTAAACCAACTGTTTACGAAGGTTTACTAGCAAATGGTATTGCTGCTGGTGGTCAGCTAACCACAACCACTGAAATTGAGAATTTTCCTGGTTTCCCAGAAGGCTTAACTGGTACTGAACTAGTCGAAAAAATGAAAGCTCAAGCTGTTAAATTCGGTACTGAAGTTATCACTGAAACCGTTGCTAAAGTTGACTTGTCTTCAAGACCTTTCAAATTCTGGACTGAATGGAATGAAGATGCTGAGCCAATTACTACTGATGCTATTATTTTGGCTACTGGTGCCTCTGCTTTAAGATTGAACTTACCAGGTGAAGAACAATACTGGCAACAAGGTATCTCAGCTTGTGCTGTTTGTGATGGTGCCGTTCCTATCTTTAGAAACAAACCACTAGCCGTTATTGGTGGTGGTGATTCTGCTTGTGAAGAAGCTTTATTTTTGACCAAATATGGTTCAAAAGTTTATCTAATTGTTAGAAAAGACCATCTAAGAGCTTCAACCATTATGCAAAGAAGGGTTAAAAACAATGACAAATTAGAAATTTTATACAACACTGTTTCCTCTGAAGCTAAAGGTGATGGTAAATTTTTAAATGCTTTAGCCATTAAAAACACTAAAACTGGTGAAGAATCAGATCTACCTGTCAATGGTTTATTTTATGCCATTGGACACACCCCAGCCACTGCCATTGTTAAAGGTCAAGTGGACACCGATGAAAACGGATACATTAAAACAGTTCCAGGTACTACTTTAACTTCCGTCGAAGGTTTTTTCGCTGCTGGTGATGTTCAAGATCATCGTTATAGACAAGCTATCACTTCTGCTGGTACTGGTTGTATGGCTGCTTTAGATGCTGAAAAATTCCTTGCTGAACAAGAGTAGATATAAACATTTTTATAGAAATTTATATTATAGAAGAGAACTAGTTCTGGCATATATTTAGCATTGTGTTAAAGGTTTTTAGGATTAATGAAGGTTGTATTTTTGATTTGACGATATGGGTTTCTGTAATGAATGCAAAAATAAACAAAATACAAACGATATTCATTATTAAACACAAATTTATAAATCAAGTCCCTAATTTTAATTGACCCCTCCCTTCTTTGCTGGTTTCGATCAACGTTTGGCCTTCAACTGTAAATTTTTGACCTGTTCATCCAATACTTTAACTTTTTGTTGAATTTCATCTAAATCGGAGTTCAATCTATTTCTTTCATTAACAATATTTTGCTCCCATTGTCTAAATCTTTGCTCTTCAGCCTTAACTTGATCAGTAAAGAATTTCTTTAGAGCATTTTCCTCTTCTTTAAATTTAGGATTATGTAGTTTTCTTGAAGTTGAAATACCATTGGAGTCACCATTTGAATCACCATTTTCCATTCTCAAAGTTCTATATGTTTCATAATGCAATTCTTCGGTTGATAGTATCAAGTCCAATAAATTTGTTCTTAATAACAAAGATCTCAACTTTCTGAAATCGGAATGCTGCTCATTTTCAACTTCAGCAATACCCCATGGATATTTACGACCTCTAATCAATTGGCCTGAACCATTATCATATTCATATTCAGAGCCAATGACTGCAAAAGGCATACTTTCAATTAATTGTTTTGCATGTTCAGCACTTGCTTGATCGTCTAAGTCAATTGGAGGGGTGAAAATTCTGATTTCTTGAGCTTCTATAACTGCTCTAATTCTTTGTTTGAATTCTAAAACTTCAGTTGGGGATAAAGTATCACTCTTGGCAATGACAGGTATCAAATTGACTCTTGTAGATAGCTTTTTCAACGTTTCAATATCCAAAGGTTTTAAGGAATGACCTGTTGGTCTGATGAAATAGAGACATGCGTGCACTCTTAGATCATGTTTGACATTACGGTTTGGTTGTTGTTCTTGTCTCATAAAAGAATCGTGTTGATCATCAATGAAATCAATGATTGGTTGCCATGAATTCTTGTTGTTAATGTTGTCACCAAATCCTGGGGTATCGATGATATTGACCTTCAAAGTGAAATTTTTTTCCTCTAATTCTGCACGAATTATTTCAATTTCAGTAGTTGAGCGAATTCCGCGTTTATGTCTTGATCTGTTATCAACAGGCTGTTTCAATAATGTTTGGAAAAGAGTGTTGACAAAAGTAGTTTTACCGACACCAGACTCACCAGCAACCATCAAAGTGAATGTACCACCTTGTTTACCGACAATTTTATATCTAGGTAGAGGATCATGTTAGTAATCAGTTGTTTGAATTCAATCATGCCATACCGTGTTTCCTCAAAGGAATGGTGAAACAAAAAAAAAAAAAAAAAGCATTGAGTAGCTAGACTTACCTTTGATTTGGGAGCGAGGAAATACCAACTGGTTCAGCCATAGTGTTATAGCGATTAGCAAATTATAATAGCAAAAAAAACAAACTGCGAGATCGAACGATTCAAGAGTTAAAATAGGATTGGATATTCTCTGTTGTTCCAACTTCAATTCAATTTGTTTGTCGCACCGGAGAATTTATGAAAGTTTCGCGTTTGGAAAGAAAAATAGAGAAAGTTTACCCGGCCTGAAAAATCCAGATCACGTGATATATTGGCTGGGATTTTTCGGAAGCGCTCAAGAAACAAAGAGTCATCTCAATTAGTTTGTGTCTGTTGCGAGAGCCATCCAAAAGCCATAAACATGTCTGCTCCCGTCGACTCGAAAAATGTGCTCACTCCATTCATCAAATCAATCTTGCTAGACCCCCCAAATCTCAAACCAGAAGACCTTTCCCTAGTCATCAAACTCATCATCCAAGGTATTCCATCAGATATTCAAATCGCTAGTTTCTTGACTGCTCTTAGGGTCAAAGGGTTAGACTACCGTCCAGAGTTCATTGTTGCTGCTGTCGAACAAATTCTGGAATATTCACAGACTATAGACCCCCAAGCCGTCGATTCTGAAGGTTATGTTGATATAGTTGGTACTGGTGGGGATGGTCAAAATACTTTCAACGTTTCCACAAGTTCCGCTATAGTAGCTAGTGGAATTGGAATTAAGGTAGCCAAGCACGGTGGTAAGGCTGCCACCTCAACTTCTGGTGCCGGTGATCTTTTGGCATCGTTAGATGTGGATCTCACAAAAGTTACAGCCAAAACAGTGCCAAAGATCTTGGAATCCTCCAATTTTGCATTTCTATTGGCTTCAAATTTCCACGATGCGATGAAGAAAGTGGCACCAGTAAGATCGAAACTTGGCATTCCGACAATATTCAATATTCTAGGTCCTTTATTGAATCCTATTCCAGTTAGAGCAAGAATCCTTGGTGTTTTCTCAGAAACTTTGGGTCAAGTTTTCGCTGAGGCCGTTTTAATTTTGGACAAAAACAGAGGTAGAAAGGCTAGATCAATGATCGTTTGGGGTTGCTTAGGACTTGACGAGATAAGTCCTATTGGAAGAACAAAGATTTGGATAGTCGATCCTGAAACAGATCAAGTAAACTCGACCTTCATCGAACCTAAAGATTTTGATATCAAAGAACATACGATAGAGTCTGTTGCATCTGGAACACCAACAGAGAACGCCAAAGTGCTACTTGAGGTTCTTGAAGGAAAAAGGGCCGAAGGTGATCCAATCTTTGATTACATTGTATTGAACAGTGCAGCTCTTGCATTTATCAGTGGAACTGCCAGAGACTGGAAACACGGAAAGGAGCTTGCCATAACCTCCATCCAATCAGGATCAGCTCTAAAATCATTCCGTGATTTTCAAGAAGCTGTTAACAGCATCTAACTTAGGATAGAATAAACTAAATAGATGGATCATGTTCTGCCCGTACCAAAAACAAACCATGTTGTCCTAGAAACGGATTTTCGCGAAACTTTTTGTAAACAAAAAAAATAAACAAAGAAAAAACTGAATGGAGTTTCTCTACAAGATCATAACAATTCATCCGGAAAAAGCCAAAGGCGTAAAGGAGATATTCTGTTGTCGTTCATCCAGCTCATACATTTGCTAAACTCACATACACTGCCATATTTTCCCACTGTTTTGTTTCTTCTAGTCATTTCAGCTATTGTTTTCACGTTTTGTGGTTGATAAGTTATATATGCTATGTTTAAACCATCGAAAACGTTGATTGGTACTCCTAGAGACTCTGGAAATAATGAAAATCCCTTCGAATTTACTCCGATTGGTCAGGAGAATAAAGGTAATAGAACAGCAAGAACAACCACCAAAAGAAATGAATCTAACAATATAAGACAACAAAGAAATCCATTGAACAACAGTCCATTGATTAATAGAATGAATGGTGGTTCCTCCTTCATTGCTGATAGTTCGTTTGATACGATACATCAATCTGCCACAAAACCAACAAAGGGCCAAATATCATCTTCGTCCAATTCATCTCCTTTCATCAATCAATTTCAAAATCAAAATCTACTAAATAATGGCTCAAACCCTGTGAAACAACAACAGGAGAATGTTTCGAAATTGCAAGAGGAGAATTATAATCTTAAGGTCAAGATTGCTAGCTTAACGAGATTTCTTAACTCTATTACCAACAATCAACAGCAAGAAATTTATCAACAGAATTCTGAGCTTCAAGAGAAACTGATTAAGATGAGAAGTGAAATGAGCTCCTTGAAACAGGAAATTGATCAACTTAGAAACTCTGGAGGCGATTCTCAGCGCTACGAAGAAAAGGTTCAACGACTCGAAAACGAGGTTGACAGACTGAATACAATAATCAACCAACTGGAAAACGAGGATGATGGTGAGAGAGACCAATTGAAACAAAGATTACACGAGCTCGAAAATGAGATGGAAACGATGAAACTCCAAGAGATGAACAATAAACAGGCTTCAAGTCCAATATCAAAATCGTACGTTCAAAGGATTGAAGAGCAACTTCAAACAGTAAAAGACGAGCTAGAAGATAAAGATTATGATTTACGTAAAAAAGAAGAGGAACTCGATGCTAAAGAAGACGAGATTGAGGCTTTAGAATCAAAACTGAATCAACTAAAGTCGTATCAAAGGTCTGAAGCTGAACAATCAAACATTATGGACTCTCAAATCAATGAGCTTAAGTTACTCTTACAAGAAAAGAGTCAAGATATTTCTGAGCTTCAAGAAGCTATTTCTAAAAAGAATGACCAAATAAAGTTATTAAAAACGAATTCAGAGAAAATTATCAACAAACTAGATGCAGACGACAAGTTGGTCGATGATTTGAAGACTGCATTGAAGGAATCTAATAAAAGAAACACTGATATGCAAGATGAGATCAGTCAACTAAAACATCATAATCGTGCTAGTGAAGATGAACAAATACGAAGCCTCAACAATGATCGGATCAAATTTGAACACGAGATTAACTCACTAAACTCTAGGATAGATGAATATCGTGGTATTATCACTGAACAAAACCAAGAAATTCAAGAACTAAGGAATTCTAGACTAGTGAATAATGATAATATTGAGAAACTATCAAAAATGTCTGATAATCTTTCGCTACTGGAAAAAGAGAAGTATAGCTTGGGATCAGAATGTAACTCCCTAAAAAAGCAATTACAAGAATCTGACAGAAGATATATTGAATTGAAAGATAATTATGAAAGAACATATAGAGCATATGAGAAATTAAAGAAAGAGCGTCTGAATACGAAAACTACAGAGTTTGATGATTACGCTATTAAAGATGAAATTCAAATTTTGGCCAACCAAGTTCAAGATTTGAATTTCCAAAACAAGGAACTTGAAAAGAAATTGGAGAAAGAGAAACAATACAAAAATGTCGAATTCAAATCCTACGAAAAACATGAACTTAAATCATTGATGTCCAAATGTAATGAACTTCAATTGGAACTTTCTGAGAAAGAAAAATCTATGGAAAGATCTACTTTAAGACTTGAGAAAGAGATGGACGAATATAGAAAACTTTTATCAAAGAAGGAAGATGAAATACAAAGTCTTCGTAAAGAACTCAAATCATTGCACTTGACATCAACTGAGAAGTTTGAGGACGAAAAATTTGATCTGCTAAAGTCACAAAGCTCAAAAGACAAAGAAATTAGGATGCTAAAGTTTCAATTAGATGAAATTAAGGATTCATATGAAACGAAGGTTGATTACTTGAAAAAATCAATTGAGACATTGAGAAAATCAGCACCTTCAAATTTTGGCTCACAGATTGATGGGACTAATGAGCTTTTATCCAAGATCAATGAGAAGAATAACAAGATTAAGCAGCTGAATAATAAACTCCATAATATGCTGTCAGATATCAAAGATTATGAAAGGATTATTTCAAGATTGGAGCAAGGAAAAGAGGACCTAAAAGGCCAGAATGATAAACTCCAGAATAGATTGTCTTCTTTAGATGAAAAACTATCATATTATACCAAACAGTTCAAAACATTATCAGAAAACTACAATAAAGATGAGACCCAAGAGCTGAAATATCAGCTAATTTTAAGAGAAAAAGAGTTACAAGCTACCAATAAAGAGCTCCAAATGACAAATAAAGAATTCAATGGAATGAAACGTGAATTACTAGAAAGATATGATATTGTGTTGGATGAGAAAGTTTTACTACAAAAGAAAATGGACAAACTAGTTTCAAAATACCGTCAACTACAAAATTCTTTGAACAGTAACGTCAACTCAGAGAAAAAGCTCAATTTTTTGCAAGACCAATCAGACTATTATAGAATGAAGTACACTAAAGGTGCATATGTTATCAGCGATTTAAAATTTATGAACTCATTTATGGTCAAATCGATTCAAGCTACAAGTTCACATATCAAAAAGGACATTAAGAAGTTACAAAACGTCGGTATATATCCAGATTACGAACTAATTTATAATAAGAAACCAACATTATCTGTGATATTCAAGTTTGTTGTTGCGGCCATTAGAATTAAAAGGAAAACACAATACAGTTCAGTGAAAAACAAAAGGATCGAAGAGCTGAAGGATAAGATGGAAGTTTTAGAATATTGATTAATGAAGGAATGAAATGTTTGATTATGGGAGTTTTGTAATTATTGGGTGGTTTTTTTGCTTTTTTTGTTTTTTTTTTGTTTAAATTTCAGTCATCAAAAGTTCTTGATATAACATTTATTTTTGGTTGAAGTATCTTTCCAACTGTCGTATTCTCTCTTTGAAATCCGTCACGATGTAACTAATTTGCTCAACTTTAGAGAACTCCATATCTAGTTCATCACACGTACTGATCAACTTTTTGAGATCTTCAATTGACTTATCAACATCAATAAGTTGTTGATCTATCTGAAGCTTTCTATTATTAACGCTCAGATCAGTTTTTTCAGCCAACGATTCCACTTTCTCAGTGATTTTGTAGATCAAATAATCAAAACTGATGGCCAACTTCTTGACTCCTAAGGGATCATCTTCGGATTCGTTGTAAGTTGATGCGTTCTCCTCGTTCAAAAGTCGTTCTTGATCCTCCTGATTATCTTCTACATCAACACCATTTTCTTCATCTGAGCTCGTGATCTTTCCTGATGATCCCAATGAAGCACCAATGCTGGAGTAGTCTGTAACATCCTGTATAGAGAGGCTTGCTACTGATGGTGAAGTCATTGGCTATTCTTTTGTATCTGTTTGGTCGTTTCTTCGCAATTCGGAATTTAGGCAGTTTGGAGTTTATTACCAATTCCCTGATTGGGATATTTTCTTTACCCGGATTATCATCAGTTCGCGAAAAGGAGATTTCGCTAGAAATTTGGAAAAAGAAAGCAAAATCAGTGATTAAAACAGTCTAAAATAACTCTTGTTTTTGGTCTCAACTTCCGTGAACAGCCAACTTTGAAGTAAAATATTTGAAATTGGGTTTTTAATTTGTTACTTTATCCCTTTTAGAGCTCTCAATTGTGTGATATTTTTTTTACATTAAACTTTAAAAATGTCATCGTCTTACACCGATAAGTACAATCCATCCGGGGCTTCCTCATTGGTTAGAAAGATATGTATGTTATTCTAGAAATTTCTCTATTTTTATGTTCATCATTATTAACAACTTCAAATAGACAGAGCCTGTAGAGGATCATTGCCTGAGCCTGATCTAGCTTTGAATTTAGCTGTCGCTGACTATATCAATGAGAAGCAAGGGGGTGCGTAAGTATTAATATGCGTTTATTTCCCTGTATTTATTTGAATTCTAACAATCTTCATATCAGTCCAAGAGAAGCAGTCATCACTATTGTTGGTTTAATCAACAGCAAAGACACGCATACTTCGGTGTTTGCTTTGACTCTTTTAGATGTGTTAGTCAAAAATTGTGGTTACCCATTACACCTTCAAATCTCTCGCAAAGAATTTTTGAATGAGTTGGTCAAAAGATTTCCTGAAAGACCACCAGCAAGGTATTCTCGTGTCCAAAGATTGATTTTAGGAGCTATTGAAGAATGGAACCAAACAATTTGCAAAACTTCTCGTTATAAACAAGATCTTGGATTCATCAGAGACATGCATAGATTGTTATCTTATAAAGGATACACATTTCCTGAAGTTAAAGCTGAAGATGCTTCCGTTTTAAACCCATCTGATAACTTAAAGTCAATTTCGGAAGTTCAAAAAGAAGAACAACTTGCCCAATCTGCAAAACTACAAGAACTAGTTAGACGTGGTAGACCAAACGATCTAAAAGAAGCAAATAAATTGATGAAAATCATGGCTGGTTTTAAAGATGACAACTTGGTTGAAAGTAGAGCTAAAGTTGCTGAAGATCTAGATAAACTGAAAAGAAAATGTGAGATTTTTAGTGAAATGTTGCAAGCCTCTGAAAATGCCGGTCAATTAGACTCTACCGATGAAACATTAATTGAACTTTTCAGCTCATTGAAAGTCGCCCAACCAAAAATTCAAAAAATCATTGAGGAAGAAGCTGATGATGAAGATGCCGTCCAAGATTTGCTAAAATTGAATGACACAGTAAACACCTTAATTCAGAAATATAATTTGTTAAAAACTGGTGACGTTGCAAACGCTTCAAAAATAAAAGTTGCTAGCACTGGTTCAGGTATCCAAGAGTCTTTGAGTTTGATTGATTTTGGTGATGAGCCTGTAACATCCACCACCTCCTCACCTCCTCAGTCAACAGCTAACAATAACGGCACCGTTGATGATTTGTTAGGTGATTTAACTAGTCTTTCATTCTCTAACAATAATAATTTTGGTCTCGGAGGTGATATCACGTTAGGCTCAGTTTCACCACAACCTCAACTTCAACCTCAACTGCACTCTCAAACTCAATCACCTCACCAGTCTACACCAAACTATGACATCTTCAGTCAACTATCATCTCCACAGCAGAGCAACATCGCTCCTGCTGCCACCTCTAACAATACGAACAATACATTCGATCTTTTAGGTGGTTTTTCAAGTCAACCACCAGTCCAAGAGACTCCACAAATCTCAACTAGTCCAGCAATAGTTGTGAATAAATCAAACAATTTAAAGTTTGATTTGATAATCATTAGAGAATCTTCTAACACGATTCAAGCAAAGGCCATTTTTTCAAACCTACAAGCATCTGCTATCTCAAATTTTGAATTTTTGGTTGCTATTCCAAAGCACTTCCAATTAAGATTAGAACCTCAAAGTGGTAGCTTCATTCCATCATTTGGTCAAAACTCAATCACTCAGACTTTCAGGGTAGATAATGCCACCGCTGAAACCAATGTTAAGATTAAATGGAAGATAAACTACACAATCAGTGGGTCACCAGTTGAAGAAACTAACACTTATACTTTCCCAAGTGTTTAAGTACGCGATTGATAGAATAAAAAGACAGAGGAAAGAAGAAAAAAGTACGTATTTATTAATAGTGTTTTATTCTATAGTCATAGTGTCATTTTATAAAGAGTCGTCATTATATATAGAACATAAAGTAGCATTAGATATCGCGCATCATTTCCCATCATTGTGAGTTTGATTTAGATTGAGGTAGAGTTTGTGCAGCTGAATTCAAAGTAGTCGCAGCTGAAGCAGGCGATGATCTGATTGAACCATTTTGAGAAGAGACTTCCTGCTGTCTCTTGTGTTGCTGTTCCGCATGCATGTTTTTTAACATATCTAGCTGTACTTTCTGCTGGGGAGTTAGAGATGGAGATGATTGAATGGATTGCACAGTATTCTGCACTTGTGGCAATGATTTAGAAAAATTTTGATCTGCCAGAGATTTTGCTGAATTTTGTTGGGTGTTAGCTAAAGCTTTCTGCTGTTGTAGAATTTGTTGTGGAGTTGGAACTGGTTTTGGATCAACAGCAGAAGCTTGTGTATGTTGACGAAGTTGAGGCGATTGCGAACTAGCATTAACATTATTGTTTCGGCTTTGTTTTGCCTGTAAATTTGCCAAATATTGAGCAGCTATTTTCGTGACATCTTGTTTGGACATATTTGGATTCTGTGATTGTATTTGATTGATAATTGCAGAAACATGTGCAGGAACAAATGACATCTTAGGACCATCAGTATTACCAATCTGATTTGACTGTTGTGACACTTGGGACTGACTTAAAACTGGTGTACCTGTTTGTAGGCCTGTTTGTAGGCCTGTTTGTAGGCCTGTTTGTGGACCTGTTTGTGGACCTATTTGTGGACCTGTCTGTAGACCTGTAACTGGATTACTATTAGATCTCGGTGTAGCAGCAACTTTCAGAGGTGAATTCCCATTTACAATTTGAGCTTTAACCATATTCGGGGAATGTAATCCTTGAATGGTCCCATTTGCACCAACTCCCTGAGTTTGCATCATTTTTCTTTGTCTCATTTGCAAAAGCTGTTGAACTTGTTCCTGTGTATAAGGTGTACCTGTTGCAGGATTAACTTTAACATTTCCTGCATTCACAGGCGCTGGAGAATTCTGAGTTCCCTGTGTAAATTGATTGGAGTTCTGTCTTTGAAGGTTTATAGGTGCCGGACCAGTAGATAATGGACGTTTTCCAGGATTTGGGACTGGAGAGTAAGGTTGAGTTTGCGGAGCAGGAACTGTAGGAGAAGGTTGACCTTGTACCTGAGGTTGAGAATTAGTCTGAGTAACTTGGGATGTTGAGCGGGCAGTTGCTTGATTTGGTTTTGGTGGTGGTAGTTGTTGAGAATTTGGAACACGGCTTCTGAATCCATTAGTTGGATTCTGTAAATAGGCCTCTTGAATAGCCTTGTCTCTTTCAAATTTCAATTTAGATAAATCAGCTGGGGTCGGTGTATCAAGCTGATTATCATCGCCACTTCTGCGAACTTGGCTATTGTTTGGTCTTGTAACACTTTCCCTCTTTCTCATACATTTGCGTACAGCCTCGAACATACTTGCCCAACGTAAACGTTTATGTCCACGTTGAATAGAATCAACGCCAACCCCCAGAGGAGAGATCCGTCTTTTAGTTGTAGCTTGAATGTTGTGAGCATGCTCCAACCATTTCATAGCACTCATCGTATTCTGGCCTCTCATATCATTGATTTGGAAAGTATCATTAAGCTGTATATATCTCTCAAAGCACTGCCATGGAGTACGTCTTTCGATATTTGAAGAGTAACTTCTGGTTGGTCTTTTAGATAAATGGGCAGAAACAACTCCCCAATTGAAAGAAAACTGATTCACAAACTCAATCAAATCTTGGTCATCTTCTGGAAGCCATATAGTTGGAGTACGAAGATCTAAATATTTCAAACTAGGCGGCGGTGGTGGTTTGGTGGAAGTGTTAATTTTCTTTTGAGAGGAAAATCCAAATAAGCCTTTTTGTTGATCAACAACAAGATCAGTATCATCCTCAATTTGTTTTAAATGAACATTATACCAAAATTCATCTTCCACTGGTATCAAAGCTTTAGATATTGGAACAAGCGGAGTAG
The DNA here is from genome assembly GCA_024271855.1 of Wickerhamomyces bisporus. Classification (NCBI taxonomy): domain Eukaryota; kingdom Fungi; phylum Ascomycota; class Saccharomycetes; order Phaffomycetales; family Wickerhamomycetaceae; genus Wickerhamomyces; species Wickerhamomyces bisporus. The sequence continues at coordinate 146,898 of JANBXE010000026.1, forward strand.
ATGAGTATGAATCAAACGATTGGAATGCAGAAAATGTCGGGAAATTATCAAGAAGCATTTTGTTGCCTTGATCCATGCTGTTTGTATCGATTAAAACATTAAACGGCGATGTTGATTCTTCCTTAATTTTTTGATATTCTTCAAGGGATGTATCTGGAAGTTCTGGTAATTTGATTTCATCTTCTGGTTTGGATTTTTGTAGTAACTTGGTAATATCAATAGAGTCAGTATTGTCTTCAACTGCAGAGACATCAGCTTCAGCGCGATCGCCTGCGACAGTATCGGTATCAATAATCTGTTTATCATCATTTGAGATATCAATGCAAACTATAGCTTTTCTCTTTACGCAACAAACCTTCCCATACTTCCAGTAATCTTGAATAGACGTAGCAATAAATGCACAAGTAGCGATTTTTAATTTTCTCTCCTCTTTAAAGTCAATAGCCATCCAATTCATTTCAGACAACAAGTTATCCCAGTGAATCCTTTTAGTCCCCCTTATGGGATCTACAAACTTTGAAGGCTGCCTTAAACTCCATTTTCCTTGTCTCTTTAACTCTTCTATTCTTGAATGTACAACGTTAATTTTACCTTCTGTCAATGTGGTTTCAAACATTGTTGAGGTAACCACTTTGTGTGTAGATGGCATGAGCCTTACCAAAGGCAAAGTTTGTGCCAAATAATAAAGTTCAGCTAAAGGTGTTGCTTCAGAAATCTTTGCTGGTAAAAATTCTTTCAGAATTAAAATATTAGTTTCAATGGCATCTTTGTTATCAGGGTCATATAATGACACATGGCTTTCTGGTGTCTTTCTCTTCTTTGTAGTTGGCCTTTTGGGTAGAGTTTCCGTCACTTGCTGTTGTTGTTCTCGCGTCACTTGTGGCAGTTGGGATTGTGTATTCAATTGTTGATCTTGCTGTTGTTTATCATCACCTTCTTCTTCTTCTTCTTTCTCTTTATCATTGGGCAGTTCCTGTGAATCAGCATCAAGTTTGTTAGACAATTGGTTTTTTACTTCAAGTGGTCCTAATTCTGATGATTGTATCGTTTGATCTTCTGTGGAAATAACAACATCGTTGGCTATTATCAACGTCTCCAGATCAAATTTATAACCATTTTGTAAATCGTTCTTCCCAAGAAAGGATCCCAAGGAGTCCTTTACGCTTTTCAGCGAGGGTTCATCAGCAGTAGTCCTTATCTTAGACAGGTTAGACACCAAGTAAAGCTCTGATAGCTTCCTTTTACGGCTTTCTACCGCCTCCAAAGCCTGCGACTTTCTCTTTTCAATCGACTCCAGACGAATTCTATCGATGTTAGAGCTCATAATAAACCAAAAAACAGCCCAATCAACACGAGTAAAGCGCCACAAAGAAGTTGAATATGTACTTTATCAAAAGTCACTAGAATATCGAGCAGTGTCCAGCAAAGGTTATCAATGTTTTCGATGGTTTCCGTCGTTTGTTTTGGTTTTGTTTCTCTGTTTTTTTATTCTTTTTTTTTTTTTTAGCTCGTCCAACAATTCGCGGAAAACTAAACCAAACGGTAATTGCAGCACATTTTAAGAGAAGATGATGAACAATCACTAAAGTTCATAAAGAAAAAGGTTGCTTTCTGCTGGTGGTTGGCTGATAATTGGCGTGTATGATGACCCAGTTTCAGGAGGAGTGTAATAGGATCCTAGATGATCCAAAAATTCTTGAAGAAGACAAGGTGGACTTCCTGGAAGAGCTTGTCAGGAAGAAATATGTCTCGTCCTCCAATAGTCAAATAGAAAAGATCATCATGGAAATCATGTGGAAACATAAAGATCCATCAAAAGCTTTGAACTCCAAGCCGCAGGTCCTAAAAGTGGAAGATGTGGTGTCGGAAGTAGATCTACCAACCTTGGAAAGAAGATTAGAATTGGAAAGACAATTTTTAGAACTAGAAGCACTAAGAGACGCAAACGCTAACAATAAACAATACAAAACTAACACCACAATCCAGAATGAGGATGCCACTGACAGGGAATACAATGATTTGCTTCTAAAGATGGAAGCATTGAGAAAGCAGATCTATGGTGATAAACCACGGACTGTCATTCCTAATGTTTCACCAATAGACAAGATCAGCGAATGGTTCAATGGTGCTGTCTCTAAAGGTAGAGTTGAACAGGCATTGAAAAGCTCTGGATATAACGTTATTGATGCTGCAACCTTGATTATTGAACAGTTAAAAACAAGGATCAAAACAGACGGCGACTTGCTGGCACCTAAACCAATCATACCTGAACCATTCTTTTCAGAAGACAAGAAGAATAATGTTACGTGTAGTTTCTTCCTCAAAAATGGCCACTGTTTAAGAGCAGACTGTAAGTTCAGTCATGATATTGAGTCAAAAATATGTCGTTTTTGGTTAAAGAACAACTGTCTCTCTGGTGATAGTTGCATGTTCAGACATTCTCTCGATAGCCCAGAAGTTCCACTTCCATCAACCAAAGCTTTATCGTCCTCTTTCAGTACCACGACTTCTGATAAAACTTCGTCATTCAACCTCAATTCAATCCCCACTTTTATTCCTAGTGCTACGTCTTTTTCAAGTAAGATCAAAATCACCAAACCCTTAGCAAAACCAAAATTAGTTCCGTGGGAAAACATTACAGATAATAAATTTTTTAAAGAGTACGTCCATCATAAAGATTCTGCAATCAAATATGAGTCCCAGCGCAAGAAGTATGCGCAAATGTCAACAGAAGCATGGAGAACTAACAATGGTGCGAAGTCAAAACAACTGAGTGATAAGGCTAATAAATTTGAAGATCAATATTATGAATCATTAAGACTTGCAGATGAACAGCTCTATGATTATTCATTAACAACACATCTAGAGCTTTGGCTGGAACTACACGGGTATAAGTTCAATGATGCTGTTGAGCAACTAAGTAGCTATTTGAAGGATATTGTAAGTAAAGAGTCTAAAAATTCAAAGACTGTATATCTGGTTGTTCCCTCAGTTACACAGCCAGACTTTAAAAAAACCACCAAGCCGCTTACAATTTGGTTAGATCATGAAGGTTATAGATATCAAAATTTCAGTTACGGAAGTTCTCAATATGGATCTATCATTGCATTGGACCCTTGGTCTATATAAAGACACTAACAACCAAGACTAACTAACGTATTTCGTAGTTACGATCAAAAGGCTGCCGCGATAGCATCTTCCAACTCACCAATAGCCTTAACCAAGCCATCATGGTTAATGACGATGAACGTTTGTATGACACCATGTTTAGCTCCTAATTGCGATATGAACTGAGCGTTTTCCTCAAAAAATTTATCTTCGTGGTGATAATAATCTACTTCAACAGTTTTAACTCTTTTGTGAGAATTATCTTCACTCTCATCATTAACCTCGTATTTCCTTGAAGGAATTAGGTAATTATCATAATGGGAACCTTCAGCTTTTTCAATTTCCTCCAAGACGATCTTGTAAATGGCAGGAATAACCTGTATTGGCATGTTAATCAATCTTTCACTAAATAATAAAGCATTCTTTTTGTTGGAAATCTTGTTCAGGTGAGCTGAAAGACCTGCATCAGTTTTATGGACATATTTAGTGTATTCGTTGGTCTTCACTTCTTTCAAGTTCAAAGGAGCCAAAAAGGCATATGGATCAGATTCTTTCCCATCTGTCTTGATAGTTGTGGCTGGGGTATCCAAAACCAAGTCTGTGAGCTCTGAGAGTGGAATATTCTTAGAATCTTCCCCAATCAACTGACGGAGCAAGTTTTTTATAGCATGGAAATCGACCTCTTTGTTTATATCAAAAAAATCAAAGTCTATATCGATGATTTCAGATTCCTCTTCTTGTTCGTTATCTGAAGTTTCCTGTTCAAACTGTTAGTCAATATTTCTTCAAAAAATTAAAGGAAACAAGGAGCGCCACATACAGATTCTGTACTGCTGATTTCAATGTCTGACTCTTCTTCTTCGATTCTTCTTTTGGACATGGTTTATGATATGTGATATGTATTATTTGTTATGGACTGTGAGATGAGCTCTTTGCATTTCGAAAAAAAGTTTTTTTTTTTTTTTTTTTTTTGTTTTTGTTTTTTCAAGTATCAACAATAAAATAAACAAAAGAAAGAAAAAAAGAAAAACAATTATTAAAGGACTATCGTAGATAACTTTGATTTGACTTGGATGATGGCAGTCATATCTGGTTATTCGTCGTCCTCCGAAATTGATGAAGATCCTGCTCTTTTAACCAACCAACTCCCGTTTAAAAAGCTCAACGCCGCACCACACGTCACTGAACCTCAGGTGCAACTATCATTATCCGGACAAAACACACAACAAGGCTCTGCTTTAATCGAACAAGAGACTTTCGATGACTGCACTTTTGAGCAACAGCGAAGAAACTTTGAGAATCTGGGATACGCTAAAAGCTCGTATGATCAAAACACAATTATTGGTGATCTTAACAATGCTGAAAGATATGGTAAAAGGGATCTTAGTGAACTACGAGCGACCAAGCGAGACTCTAAAATAGCAAAAAAAAGAAGAACAAAAAAAGGTTCTGCCGATGTTGTTGAAGGTGAAGGCTCTTATTTAGGTCCATGGGCTCGATTCAATGATTCTTCTAGTGATGAAGAGTATGAAATTATAGAGCAGACTGATGATGTCGAGGAAAATGAAGTCACTACTGTTGAGAAAGAGGTCGAGGAAGCTACTGAAACTACTGAATTCTTTGGGTCACAAGAATATGATTACCAAGGAAGAACATATATGCATGTGCCCAACGATGTAGGCATCAGTCTATCTGGAGATTACAAACCTGAAGAATGTTTCGCTCCTAAAAGACTAATACATAAATGGACTGGTCATCATAATGGAACTAACAAAATCGAACTTTTCCCCCACTCCAATCATTTACTATTGTCATGTGGGAACGACTCAAAAATCTATCTTTGGTCTGTTTATCATAGGCGTGAACTACTAAGAGGATATTTTGGACACTCAAAACCAATCAGAGATATAGCTTTCAATAATGACGGTACAAAGTTTTTGAGTTCAAGTTATGATAAAAATGTTAAGTTATGGGAAACTGAAACTGGTAAGTGTCTTGCAAGATTTAAATTGAAATCAGTTGCCAACGTTGTCAAGTTTAATCCGTTTGATAACAACGAATTTCTTGTTGGTTTGATCAATCATAAAATAGAGCATTATGATATTTCCAAAAATGAGATTGTTCAAACCTATGATCATCATTTAGGATCAATCAACAGTTTAACTTTTTTACCGAATAAAAGATTTATTTCAAGTTCAGAAGATAAAACTGTTAGAGTCTGGGATATCCATATTAATATTCCAATAAAGTTGATATCCGATCCATCATTACATTCGATGCCAGTTATAAAGATACATCCAGAGGAAAAATATTTTGCTGCTCAATCAATGGATAACACAATACTAGTTTTCAGCGCAAAAGATCGTTATAAAACAAATAAGAAGAAAGTATTTACAGGTCACAATTGTGCTGGATATGGTATCGGAATTGATTTTAGTCCAGATGGAAGAAATATAGTTAGTGGTGATTCAGCTGGTAATGTTTTAATTTGGGATTGGAAAACAACTAAACTAGTCAAGAAGTTGAAAATTGACGATAAAGCAATCACACAAGTTCTTTGGAACAAAAAAGAAGTTAGTAAGGTAATATTTACAGGTTCTTCGGGTACTATATACTACTTTGAATAAGCTTTGAATAAACAGGTTGGTTTATTAAAGAAGAAACTATGCATAGAATGAAACTGATTTGGATTTTCTTGCCTGAACCTCGCCAACACCTTCAATAAAGTCTTCATGTTTCACGCTTGACTGGCCATTTCTTAACGCAATCATACCAGCCTCAACAACAACAGCTTTCAACTGCGCACCATTGAATTCATCAGTCGATCTTGCTAATTCTTGCCAGTTGATCGATCCATCAACTGTCATTTTTCTCGAATGAATTTGAAGAATTGATGCTCTGGCTTCTTCAGATGGTAATGGAAATTCAATCTTTCTATCCAATCTACCCGATCTTAATAATGCAGGATCTAAAACATCAACTCTATTCGTAGCAGCCAAAACTTTAACACGGTCGTCTGACCCAAACCCGTCCAATTGATTCAATAACTCCAACATGGTTCTTTGAACTTCTCTATCTCCCGATTTCTCAGAGTCAAATCTTTTAGTACCAATGGCATCTAATTCATCAATAAAGATGATAGTTGGTGCTTTTTCTTTGGCTAAAGCAAATGCATCTCGAATTAATTTAGCACCATCACCAATAAACATTTGAACTAACTGAGGAGCTGCTAGTTTTAAAAAAGTAGCTTCTGATTGTGCAGCACAAGCTCTAGCTAATAACGTTTTACCAGTACCTGGAGGTCCATACATCAATGCACCTTTTGGAGCTCTAATTCCTAATTTCTTGAACTTCTCAGCTTGTTTCATTGGTAAAACAATTGCTTCAACAAGTTCTTCAATTTGTTTATCCAGTCCTCCAATATCTGAGTATGTTTCTGTAGGTTTTTCGTCAACTTCCATTGTCTTAACTCTTGAATCGTATTCCGCAGGTAATGTATCTAATACAAGGTAGGAGTCTTTATTAACACCAACCAAGTCATTTGGTTTCAATTTTTCATGATCAACAAGCCCTATCATCGGTAAGAATACTGTTTGTCTAGTGGATGTTTTGATAACTGCAGATTTGCCAACTCTGGTTGAATCTAAGTCTATGTTAGCACCTTGTTTCTTAGAATCCTCTTCAGCCTCAACATCTAATATCTCCACGATATTACCAACCAAATAAGGCAATTGTCTGTTATTATCGATTTTCTCTTTATTGTCCTTGATTTTCTCCACCATTACTTGTTTGTCGTGAGACAGTCTTTGCGACTCTGACCTCATAACCTTTATATCATTTTCCAATAGTCTGGCACGATTATTTATATCTTCCACCGATGAATTGAGAATCTCTTGATCTAAACCTTCATCTTCTGGTTGCTGTTGGTTGGCCAATTCTTCTAAAGTGGACATTTTCGAATCTCAATATTGCAATAAAAAGCACCGTTCAAACTGCGCTCAAGCTGTAGCATCTAAATCGCCACTTCCAAATTATTCGATCAAAACAATCAACAAAAGTTCGCGAAATGCACTTCAGTAAGAGTGTAACCCGGCTATTTACTTATGGTTATATCACGTGGATTATCACGTGATATTCGACAAATGTCTACGAGCGTACATAGCTCCAAATCATACTATATTTCTCTTGTTGTATTTTTATTATTAGGTGGTGGTTCTTAAGAATTAGTGACGTATAAATCAACATATTCATCGATGTCCAAGCTGTCTAATTCTGGTGAGTAACTGGCTTTCAAAATCTCATCAACTTGGGATCGATCTTTGAAATGTTCTGAAACATGTCTTTCAAATTTCTTTAGTAAAACTGGTGTACCTTCTTCCCTTCTTTTTCTGTGTCCGATTGGAACTTCGACAACAACCTCATCTAAAACAGTGCCATCATTCAATTCAATTTGTAAAGCATTGCCAATATATCTCTTGTCTGGTGCATGATAGTCAATGGTGAATTGCTTATCTTCAACAACACTAATTTTAGCTCTTAGGTCATCAATCTCAGGATTTGAAGCAATGGCATCACTATAATCATCAGCTGTTAGTCTTCCATAAATCAATGGAACAGCAACCATATATTGAATACAGTGGTCTCGATCAGCATAGTTGTATAATGGACCTTTCTTGTCAATAATTCTCGTAGCAGCTTCCTGTGATCTAATTTTAATAGATTTAATATCTTTAAAGGATTTACCTAACTTTCCCAAGTTTTCGTAGGAAGTAATGGCAGCTTCAACGGCAGTTTGGGCGTGAAATTCAGCAGGGAATGAAATTTTGAATAGAACATTTTCCATAACATAAGAGCCATAAGGTCTTTGGAACTTGAACTCCTCACCTTTGAATAGAACATCATAGAACCCCCATGTTTTAGCGGTTAATACTGAAGGAAGACCAGGTTCTCCATTTTTCACAAGATATGCCAAGTTAACAGCGCGAGAAACAGCATCTCCAGCAGCCCATGATTTTCTTGATCCAGTGTTTGGGGCATGTCTGTAAGTTCTTAATGATTGACCATCAACAAAAGCTTGAGAAACTGCATCGATTGTTTGCTCATAACTCAAGCCTAACAACTTTGAAACGACAGCAGTTGTTGCAACTTTAACTAATAAAACATGATCCAGTCCTACCTTATTGAAAGAGTTTTCCAACGCTAAAACACCTTGTATTTCATGAGCTTTGATCATTCCTTCCAAAACATCTTTGACCTTGAAAACTTTACCTTCACCATTAGCTTTTGAAGCTCTGGTTAAGAAATCAGCAACTGCTAAAATACCACCCAAGTTATCGGAAGGATGACCCCATTCAGCCGCTAACCAACAATCGTTATAGTCCAGCCATCTAATTATAGTACCAATTGACCAAGCACCACGGATAGGATCCAATTGGTAGTTTGTACCAATAACCCTAGTACCATTAGGAACTATAGTTCCAGGAACAACAGGTCCAATGATTCGTTTTGGTTGATCATATTTTAATGCAGCCAAGCCGGTTCCAATTGTGTCAAGTAAACACAATCTAGCTGTGTCTATAGCCACTTTTGAATCAATTTTATACTCGTGAATATAAGAGGAGATGTCTTTCAACACTTGATCCGGTTGAGGTCTGGTATTCTCAGTGATTATCTTAGTAGCAGAAGAAGACATTTTGAAGGAGGAAGAAGAGGAAAAGGACCTTTTGAATGAAAATTGAGTGTGTGATAAATTTTTAAACATGAGTTTGGGTTGTAGGAAATTGACTATGCAATTAAATCAAACAATCAAACAACTACTCAAATCACTGAAGCATGGCAATACTGAAGTTTATATTTCGAAGCACAGAAGTATATACCCACGAATACCAAACCCGATCAATGTCCGAGTAAACGGAAAAGTCATTCAACATTATTTTGTTCTGTTCCTCTCAATCTTCCTTTTATGTCATCTTCCTTCTTTTAGTAAAAGACCGCACTCCCGTGTTGTTCCTGTTTCCACGACATGTTCGCGGAGAGAGAGAGAGAGAGAGGAGGGGAAGAGGAAAGAATTTACTCTACAAGTTTGTATTATGTAATCGATGAGGACTGCTATATAAACCTGTAGACCTATAGACTTTGTAAAGTTCTGTGCTCTCTGTGAAGTTATGTGCTTTTTGCGAAGCTCTACAAAAAAATATATGTTCATAAGCTAACGTGGCGAATAACAAATATAGAATATATAGAGGCGGTACAATTTTTGTATTTGTAATTTATAGTCGTGATAAAGTTGCAAGATCAACACTTTTTGGACGCTCAATTGGCAATCCGTAGATTCGATCCCAAACCAATTGGGCCAATGGACCTAATGATCTGGAACCCCCAAAGATAACCGTGAAAAATAGTAACTCTTTGATTCCGTAATGATAGAATAAAATACCGGAACTGGAGTCAACATTTGGGAATGGATTCTTGGTCTTACCATGAACAGTTAGAACACCTGGTGCAACTTCGCTCAATTTCTTAACCAATTGAAAATTATCATCGTTGGAAAATTCAGCAGGTCTATTATCACCGAATTGGATCATTGCTTTGAAACGTGGGTCTGGTTTTCTTAACACCCCATGTCCATATCCAGGAATAACTCTTTTGGAGTTTAGAAGGGACCATAGATATTCTTCAATTTGTTTCGAATCGTTGATGTCATTCAAGTTCTCTTTCATTTCCAAGATAAATCTAACAACTTCTTGTGCAGCTAATCCATGAAGAGGACCAGCCAGTCCTTGAATACCGGCACTATAACTTAAAAATGGGTCACTTAAAGCGCTTCCAACCAAATGTGAAGTATGCGAGCTAACGTTACCTCCTTCATGGTCTCCGTGTAAGGCACAATATAGTCTCACTAGATTGACAAAGTCTCTTGATTGATTTTCGCTTAAATTATTCAAGTTTTTAGAATCAGAGTAAGTTTGGCCTAAAAACGAACTTAAATTATAACTCCAATCCTTATTGTAATTAATTTCGCCAAGTTGAACCCCATTGTGATAGGTATTCGAGTAAATTCTGCCAATAATAGCAGGTAGTTTTGATATCAACTCAATGGAATCATCAAAAACATACTCCCAATACTCATTTTTAGCAATCCCACGTTCATAAGCTTTAGCAAATTTAGACTCATTATTCAATACGCTAATGGCAATGGATAATTGAGTCATTGGATGTAAGGATTTGGAAGGTAATGAGTCCAAAACCTTTATTAAATAGCCAGGTAGTTTTGAATTAGCGACCAAATCAGAACTGAACGAGTCAATTTGATTCTGAGAAGGAATTTCACCAGTTAATAGATACCAAAACATTGATTCCGGTAAGAATTCAGAGTTAGGATCGTCCAGCTCGTCTCTTTGTTTAGGTAGAAAGCTTTGGCATTCTTCGATTGAGTGGCCATGAAACGTTACACCTTTTTCAGGGTCAACTTTAGAAGCATCCCATAATAAAGCATTGTAATCTCTCATACCACCAATTGTTTTACCAACAGTGAGATCGCCAATCTTGATGTCACTTTTGGTTCTCTTGATGGATTGGAACAGCTCCAACTTCTTTGGAATAACTGATTTAAGTGTTGACTTTAGGTCTGCTTGACGGATAGTGGAGTATAGTCTTCTTGAGAGCATCTTGTTTGTCTGTTGTGGTTGCGACCGTGTTATTATACTGAATTTAAAATGATTTAGAAAGGTTTAACAACGTATTTAAACATTTCCCACACAAGGTCATTGTTACTCCACCACAACAACTTGCACCATTTAAATTCAGGAAAGACACCGAGTAAAATTTTCCTTATAACCAATTTTGTGTCATCTCCATTTCTTCGATTTCCTACCGAGAATGGCTCTTCCTAAAAGGGAAACAATCGCAAATGAAAAAGAAAGAAAGAGAGAGAGAAAGAGAGAGAGCAAATTACAGCCACTGTAAGTTTTAATATATAGCCAATTTCTTGTCTATTTCTATACATTTTATTAATCACTAATTGAATGCCTGTTGAGGGACTTCTTTTCTTCTTCCTTTACTTCTACTTTCCATAACAGTTGATCTAGCAACAGATGGAAACTAAAATCTATCTTTATAACAACATTCTGGTCATCATATCATTAAAGTTTTTTTTATTCATGTGTTCATTATCAACGAGTTGAGCATTGACAAGATATTCATATAGTTTTCATACAAAAAAAATCAAACCTTCCTCCCACTAAAATTTCAATGGTTTTGGTTGTTCCCATGGGTTGGTTTGGTCAGTGAAATGACCGTATGAAGCGGTTTTGAAATAGATTGGTCTAGCTAAATCTAATTCTTTGACAACGATACCTGGTCTTAAATCAAAGTTGTTTCTAATGATTTTAACCAATTCATCACTGGAGTATTTAGAAGTACCGTAAGTATCAACGTAAATAGATAATGGTTCAGCGACACCGATAGCATATGATAATTGAACTAAAGCTCTTCTAGCTAATTTGGCATGGACTAATGATTTAGCGATCCATCTGGCAGCATAAGCAGCTGATCTATCAACTTTTGAGAAATCTTTACCAGAGAAAGCACCACCACCATGAGCACCCCAACCACCATAAGTATCAACAATGATTTTACGACCAGTTAAACCGGCATCACCTTGTGGACCACCGATAACGAATCTACCAGATGGTTGAATGTGGTAAACAGTTTTGTCATCTAACAGATGAGCTGGAATAACATCTTTAATGATATGTTCTTTGATTTGAGCTCTCAAGTCTTCAGTTGTGATTTCATCAGCATGTTGAGTTGAGATAACAACAGTATCAACTCTCAACGGGATAACAGCACCACCGTCTTTTTTGTATTCAACGGTAACTTGGGTTTTGGTATCTGGTCTCAACCATGGTAAAGCACCGGATCTTCTAGCATCTGCCAAAGCTTTGTTCAATTTGTGTGATAATAAAACAGTCAATGGCAATTTTTCGTCAGACTCATCAGTAGCATAACCAAACATAATACCTTGATCACCAGCACCTAATTCTTCTAAAGCTTTTTCGTAATGTAAACCTTGAGCAATATCTGGAGATTGTTGTTCAATGGCAACTAAAACGTTACAGGTTTTGTAATCGAAACCTTTTTCACTTGAGTCGTAACCAATATGTTTGATGGTATCTCTAATAATTTTTTGGTAATCCAAGTTGGCTTTGGTGGTAATTTCACCAAAGACCAAAATCAAACCAGTTTTAGCAGCAGTTTCACATGCAACTTTTGATAAAGGATCTTGAGCCAAACAAGCATCTAGGATGGCATCGGAGACTTGATCACAGATCTTATCTGGGTGACCTTCACCGACAGATTCGGAAGTGAATAAGAAAGTTTCAACAGGAGCAGACATTATTTCGATTGAGAGAATTCTAATCTAAACAATAGAAGAAGAAAAGAAAAAGAAAGACTGGAATTTTAATTTTATATAATTAAACAACAACAAAAAAAAATTTTCGAGGACGTTGACAAAATCTGTGCTGGCCAAACCGTCCATTTTCTTGTTAGTATGGCGTCTTTTTTCTAAGTCACGTGAGCTTTGCTGTTTTTGGCATGTGAATAAAAAGATATGGATAATTTACATGTGATCAAGTCTATTTTATTTATAATACAACCTATACGTCTCGTTCACTCAACGGCTGGGGAGACTTTAACCACTTTGGTACCGTATTCGGCATCAAACGCTTCAAAATCTAGTGCTTCTAGTGCCTCTTCTCCTAAGATCTCCTTATACTTGTTCAAAGCAACTTCTTCTAGCGCAACTGCATCTTGATAAACAATTGATCCTTCCTCATTGTAGATTTTAGCATTCCCAAACATCAAATGAGCATCTTCTACTAGCTCACTCAACTTCGAGTAAATGTTGGTATGAATTCTCTTAGCAATCATATCAAGAGCAATTGGGTTTTTAATCAAAACATAATAATCCGGATAAACTTTTCTTGGTGGTTTAACAAGGAAAATCTCACTCAATTTACGCCCTTCTTCATTTATATAATCATGGATAGAATCGTAAATTGCTTGAGCGTCTCGAGTCAACTTAGCACGTTCCTCCACAGTTAAAGTTTCATCTCTTGGTAATCGATTAATAGGTGTAACAGAGCCTCTAGGACGCCCATTGGCACGACGAGCTCCACTGCTGCCTCCATTATTGCGTCCAGTACGAGCTCCACCAAACCCGCGGCGAGCGGGTTTAATAATCTCCCCATCTTCTTCTTTCGGAGTTGAAACAGCACTGTTGATCTCATCTGCATTTCCATTGGAACTTGGGGGTGGAATACTTCTCCTCTTCTTACCAATAACCAAATCCGTATCAATATCATCAACATCAAGAACATTTCTCTTTTTTCTTGGAGCTGATTTCTTCTTTGGAATACCGTCTTCATCTTCATCATTATTATCATCATCGGCAATACCATCGATTTGTCTCAGCCACTGTTCTTCTGTTAAATTATCATCGTAGAATGTTTGTTTACGCTCTCTTGTCCCACGACCATATTCAACGCCATCATCTTCATTCAAAAATTCAGACGGTTCGTGGTTGAAAACTGAAGGTAATTCAGCATCTGTGTACAAACGACCTTTTGTTCTTCTCTCATCATCAAGTTTTCTGAAAACCACTAATTCAGATGTATCTCTTGATAAAATCTCATTCAACTCATCATCATCTAATTCCTCATCCTCTTCTTTCTCAACTTTTTTACTTTCTTCAGCCTCTAACAATGCCCTCAATAATGCCTCTTGTTCCTCAGCTGTTGATTTGTTATCGAACTTACCAGCTTGAATAACTTTCCCATCAATGTCTAATTTTTGATGAGCACGTTCCAAAATAACTTCTTCAACTGAATCTTCAGTAATCAGTCTCAAAATTCTAACCTCATTCTTTTGGCCAATTCTGTGGGCTCTATCTTGTGCTTGTAAATCCTGGTGAGGATTCCAATCAGTATCAAAAATAATAACAGTATCAGCAGTTTGTAAATTCAAACCTAGACCACCAGCTCTTGTAGACAGTAAGAAACAAAAGTATTCAGAGTCTGGAGCATTGAATAATTTTAATAGTTCTGTACGATCATCAGGTTTGGTACTACCGTCCAATCTTAAGTATTTCATATCACTTAATCTTAAAAAATCTTCCATAATATCCATAATTTGAGTCATTTGGAAAAAAATTAACACCCTATGACCAGTTGCTTTGAACTTTGGTAAAACCCTTTCCAATAGTTCAAACTTACCAGAAACTCTCCAAATATTTTGATTTGTCTCATGGGTCGGATTAATCATATTTTCAATATCTTCGAATACAAAAGGATGATTACAAATCTTTCTCAGCTGCATGATTGGATTGTTAAACCCCTTCAAAGCAACCAGTCTGTTATTTTCTTGATCAGCAACAAAAATTTGATGGTATTTCAACATGTGTTGATATAGTTTTGATTGAATGGATGACATTTTACATTTGATGACAGTTTCAACTTTATTTGGTAAATCCTTCTCAACATCTTTTTTCAAACGACGTAGTAAGAATGGTCTCAAAACTTTATGCAATCTTCTAATAACCAATAAAGTTTCTTCTTCTGATAATTCAATCTTATCTTGGCCACCAGTGTTTGCAAATGGAGTGTTGAACCATTCATCAAAAGATTTAACAGAATTGAAAATTTTTGGCAAAACAAAATTTAACAATGCCCATAACTCAGGTAGATTATTTTGTAATGGAGTACCAGTTAAAATCAATCTATAATCAGTATGATAATATTGAGTCAAAGTAAATGATAATTTAGAATTTGCATTTTTCATTCTATGGCCTTCATCGATAATCATATGAGCCCAATTGATTTTGGCTAATAAAGGACGATCTTTAATGATATATTCAAAAGTAGTTAATAGAACTTGAAAGTTTCTACTCTTGATATCGTGTTGCATAATTTTTCTAAGGTTTGGCGTACCTTTATAAGTAATTTTCTTAACTGATGGAGCCCATTTTTCAAACTCGAGGTTCCAATTTGTTAAAGTTGATAAGGGAACAATAACTAAAAACGGACCAGGGACTTTTTTAACTTCAATCAAATGAGTGATTAGAGAAATACTTTGAATAGTTTTACCCAACCCCATTTCGTCAGCTAAGATACCATTCAAGTGGTTATTAAATAATGATACCATCCACTGTAAACCTTTCAATTGATACTCTTTTAATTCACCACCAACTAAAATGCTTGGTTGAGTTTTGATTTCCTCTTTGATTCTATGAGCAACTGAGTAATAATCAATATTATTTTCGCCTTCTTCATCTTTATCCAAATTCTCAAACTCTTCACTAACTTCAAGACCTGAAGCTTTCGCTTGCTCATGGGTTTCTTTCTGTTGTTCTTTAACAGCCTGTGCTAAAGAGTCCAAAAATTGATTGGTTTGTTTTAATAAATGAGTAATTCTTGTATCTTTAGTTTGATCTAGCAATTTGATATAAGCTTCTTCGTCATTAGCTTTTAAAGCTTGCAAACGTTGTTTAGCATTTCTTTCAATTCTCTTTTGTTCCTCTTTTTCAATGAAGCCGTGGATATTGATGATTGATCTGCCAAATCTCGCAACTTGATCCTTTTTATGATTTCTTCTTCTAATTATATGACTTGATTCAGAGGCTAATTTTTCAACTTCATCAGTCTTCTTCTTATCTTCAACTTTTCTTTTCAAAGACTGCTGTTGAATATAAAGATTGTTTGTAACATTAGCGTCTTGAAGATTGATCTTTCTCAACTTTGCCAGAAAATTTGGATGAGTATTCGTTAATAAAGAATTCTTAAAATGATTGAAACTCAAAACATGGCCTCTTATCGATTTCTGTAACGGCAATAATTTTAAGGAATAGTAATCAATCAAATCGTCGATATTATCAGGATCATCATTGGCAATATCCAATTTCGAATTCAAATCTTCCAAAACAGAATCTATCTCCAGTTGAACTGTAGCTTCTTTGATTTGGTAAGCACCAAAAACATCCAAACCTTGTGGAAAGACTCCCGGTATTATAACTCTCGATTTTGGGTGATATAATAACTCATATGGAATTTCTTTTTGTTCAACAGGTTTTGTATAACTATCAACTTGCAAATTCGGATCATGAATAGGGACAATCGAAGTGATTTCAGGGTGCTCGCTTTGTAATTTCTCAAGAGGAATTGGTTTTTGGTTATCAAAATCACGAATCGAAGGAATTGGAGGTTTCGGAGGTTTTAAAGTTTTTGAATTATCAATAGTTGGAGTGACTGAATTGGAGACATTTTGAGATTGTGAAAATAATACATTGTTTTGATTTGGCTGAACAATTGAAGGCGGTCTCTGTGGATGTCCTTGAATTGGCGATTGAATCGAGTTTTGGGCAGGGGTTGGAGGAGGCTGTTGATGTTGTGGTTGCTGTTGTTGATGATGATGTTGTTGTGGTTGTTGTTGTTGCTGCTGCTGTTGTTGTTGCTGTTGCTGTTGTTGATGTTGTTGATGTTGTTGATGTTGTTGTTGTTGCTGATGATGATGTTGTTGTTGTTGTTGTCGTTGTTGAGGTTGTTGAGGTTGTTGAGGTTGTTGAGGTTGTTGAGGTTGATGAATTTGTTGAGGTTGGTTTGACGAAATTGATTGGTGAAACTGTTGAGGAGTGTTCTTTCCAAAATTATTCTTTAAAGAAGATATAAGAATATTGTTAACCTCAGGAGGAATTGGCATATTCTTCACCAGGCACTTGAACGCAGCAATCTGAGCTTTCAAAAGCATTGATTGATACGGAGCAAACAACCCATTGGCCAGTGTAGGACGTTGTTGTTGTTGTTGTTGTTGTTGTTGTTGTTGTTGTTGTTGTTGGGGTGTGAGCTGCTGAGGTGTGAGCTGCTGGGGGATGATTGGAGACTGGTGCTGTGTCT
Organism: Wickerhamomyces bisporus; assembly: GCA_024271855.1. NCBI lineage: Eukaryota > Fungi > Ascomycota > Saccharomycetes > Phaffomycetales > Wickerhamomycetaceae > Wickerhamomyces > Wickerhamomyces bisporus. The sequence continues at coordinate 163,955 of JANBXE010000026.1, forward strand.
GATTGTTGATGATCTGCTGTTGTTGCTGTGGAGGTGTTGGTATTGGCTGGTTGAAACCATTCTGAACATTGTTGAAGGTTCCCGATTGCTGTTGTTTTTGCTGCTGTAGGAGCATCCTAGCAATCTCCTGCTGTTTCGATATCTGCTTGAGGACTTTAGACAGCTGTATGAACTCAGTGTTGTGGATAGCCTCCTCGCCAAATTGCTGTTTTAGTTGCTGCCATTTCTGTAGCGTGTTAGTGTGATATCTATAGGGAATGGGTGGTAGAGCCCGTGGTAGTGCTAGGTATACTTACGCTGTAGAGCTTCTGGATTTCCTCTTTGGGGATGGGCCTGGTGAACTCCATCTTGTGCGCTTTGTTTTTGTTTACTTTTGGCAAATACCCAAATTTGACGTGTTTATCCACCTCACATTTTTCTTCTTCTTGAATTTTCTCTTTCTCCTTTTTTTGGTTTCTTTTTCTGAATTCGGGGCGGCTACGGGTGTTATTGTTGATTTCCTAATTAGGAAATAAAATATTACTCTGTTGTGTATTATTATTTGCTATGTATTATTCTTTGCTATGTATTATTCTTCGCTAAGTATTTCTATGCTGTGTATTTCTATGCTGTGTATTCTGGGAGAGGTTCTGTGATGGCTATGGCTGGACTGCTGCTGCTGTAGCTGCCGCTGCTGTAGCTGTCTCTGGCCTGAGCATAGCGAGCAAAGATTTCTTGGAACTGCTGATGGAAAGCAATGGCTCCCCCCTGGACAAACTCTACCGTGGCCTCCCACTGATAGAGGTAGTTAAGCCCACCGTTGCCATCGCTGATTTTGAAAAGCAGTTTGTACTTGTTGCTTCCAAACCACGGCATGTCCAGTCTATACGACACAACATTGCTGAACAGCAGCGCAAAACTGTCGTTGGAAGTGTCGTTGAAAGCGTTCTTGTTCTGGTCCCTGTTCTCTTTGTGGTCTGCTAGCACCACGAGTCTCTGATTTGTGAGGTAAAGGTGACCCTTGATCATAATACTTTCTGGGTTCGGCTGACCTATAGGTAGAAGCTTCACAGATACACGCTCTTCTTGAGCGTGATGGATTATCTCGTGAGGAAGTGGAACAAAAGGCTGTTCTGGGCTGCTTGTTCTTTCTACCCAGTTGAGCGACATTTATCGTAGCTATTCCTAATTACCTCTGTTGATCTCTGGTCGTCTCCAGTCGTTTCTAGTCGTTTCTAGTTGCTTCTGGTTGCTTCTGGTTGCTTCTAACTGTTGATTATCGAGTTGATAAGAGAAATAAGTAGATTTTTACACATTTTCTCTAAACATCTAAATAGACAACTCCGAAGCCCGATAAATTTATTCTATTCATACTACGAAATCCAGCAAAGTGTTGGGCTTGAATGGCCACATTTCAAACAACTCACTAACCATAATGAAATCCTGGTACTCCAATTCTGAGACCTTTTTATCTAAGATCTTTGAGTCAACTTTGTCTTGAAAATACTCTTCTGCTCCTGGTCCTAAATTCTTCACAGATTCCCTCAAGGCTTGATTACTCAAAATCATTAGATTCTTGACAACAAATTCCCAATCGTAAAGATCTCCAACCTTGGTGTCTTTGGGATTGACCTCGACTAAAGACATAGTTATGGATTTGGAAGTAAATGCTCCATGCTCCAAAATCAGTGGTTCATCTTTGTCTAGTACCTTCTTATCAAACTTGGCCATATCTGCTGCGTTGGTAATTGCTATCAGCTTTGTGTCTGAAAATGTTTGACATGTAACAGAACATTTATGTCTTGCTTTAGAGAATGCTGGTGCTGTAATCTTGATAGCTGTGGCTTGTGGAATCCAAAGTAACATTCTTACATTGCCAAATCTCTGAATCCAGTTTTGATGTCCTAAACATGAAAGCCATTGCATAAATAGTCCTTCCTCGTTAATTGCTCCGGTAAATAAAAATTTCTTGTGAATGTGATCTCTGGTTTCAAATCCCGGGTTCAATATTGGTTCGTTTTCTGTTATTGATAGATAGGATTCCCAATTAAATGGATTTAAATTGAGATATTGAAAAGTATTAGGAATCTTTGATGATTCTAGTAGGGATAGATGTTCTGTGATGTGCGATCTAAAATGTCTCCTGGAATCCATCAACAGGTATTTGGATGGAGATATACTATTATACAAAGCAGTTGAAAACACCAGGTTATTGGAATAAACGTCTAAAACTTGAACTTCATTGTCATAAAACTTCTTTGGATTCAGACGTTTGACAATCTTCTCGGCTAGCTTTGGATCATTCAAATAGGCTGTTTTGGTATATTGATGAAGTTTGACATTTTTCGGAAATGGAAGTGCCTTGAAAGACATTTCAATTGGGCATAAAACCAAACAATAAGAGTATAAAGTCTGAAACAATAAGCTTAATAATTTTTTTTATGTCAGAAATTTTTCACCAAGAAAATCGCGGAAAGAGAAAAGAAATGGAAATTTCAATTCAATTCAATTCAATTTGATTTAATAAAAGTAAACAAAAAAAACAAGAAAGAAGAATTTTTGAGGAGAATTGCAGGTAGAAAAAGTCCGCCGAATAATGTTTAAGATTAAGCTGAAGACGAAGGACTTGAATCCCTCAAAGTCAAACGACGAGAAAACGAAAAAATCCATACCAAAGATCAGACTCAGTGCGAAACCACCGACTCAATCGCCTCCTTCAAGCTCGTCTAATTCGACGCCTCTAAATACATCAACATCTTCAATCCCCCCCTTAAGAATCAAGAAGCCGCCAATTAAGCTCAAGGTATCAAAACCAAAAGATCCAAGTGTAATAAACGTCAAAAAAGTACCAAGAATAATAAGAGTCAAACCAACAAGAATACCTGGTGATGGGTATGATTCAGAAGCCTCAGAAGCTGAGGATGATCCATTGATTGAAGAAGCGATAGTATTACGCTTGTTACCCGATGCCGAACTGGATTACGTGAGACATTGTGTTGAAACTGGGGAATTCAAAAATTTCCATATTAAATGGAAAGATAGACATCGTGCTTTGGTTTACATAAATAATTCAGTCTATGGAGCAAAATTGGTAAATTTGCCCAATATAATTGAAGCCCAAAAAACTGTTGATAAAAAGAATATATTCAAAACTGTGGATGTTTCTCAAATTTTGTTAGTCGTTAAAAAACTACAACATGAATCTGAACTTAACGATATAAGTGTGGAAGATGATGAAGTGCATCCTGATGGACTAACTCCTCCGTTGAAAAATGTTGTGAACAGTAGCAATAGAAAAAACTTGGATTATTCGTATATTTCAAAAATCGAATCAAAAGTTGATGAATTATTAAAACTAGATGAGGAAGCTGAAGAATCAATATTTGAGTTGATAGATCCAGAATCTATATCAACAGCAGCTAGTTTATCGCCAGCAAAAGACATCTCAAACATTTCACAATTTGATAATCAATTTTCTTCTATTAATGAGCAGCTTGACCAAGTTATTCCAACGTCAGCTGATCAAGTTGATGATTTGGAAATGGAATTGGAACAGGTTTTAGAAGAGGAAGATTTGCAGGAAGAAGAGATCATCGAAGCACAAGATGACGAAGAAGAGGATGACGATGATGACGATGACGACGACGACGACGATGATGATGATGATGATAGCGACAATGAGCAAGGTGTATCGCGTAAAGTTGAAGTTGATGAAGATGAACAGCATAATGCATTATTAAGAGATGAAATCACAGAATTGGAATCCACAATTGAACAAAATAAAACGAAATTGGAGAAAACTCACAATCCATTACTACAGAGTAGAGTTATTGATAGTATCAATAAATTAGAAAAAGAACTGGAGAACAAAAAGAGACAGTTGAAAACGGGTGAAGATAAAACCAACAACAAGAAAGTGGATGAGAATACGAATGGCGAAGATGCTGAAGATAATGAGGAGAATATGAATGCACATGGTGAAATTGATGAAGAAGATGACGATGACGAAGATGACGATAATAATGATAACGATGAGGGAGAGAGATCAGTTGTTGAGGACGAGGATGATGATGATGATGATGATGATGATGATGATGGTGATCTTGATGAATTATTTGGTTGACTGCCATACCACTCATTGTTTGTCCTTTATAAACAGTCATTTGTTCTAAAATTGTATTATGTTATTTGCCAGTCTTGATTTTGTTGTAATACAACGATGTATAACACATTACCATTATTGGATGTGACACAATTTAATATCCTTAGCCATTAAATAGACACTATTTTCTGAGAATCATCTGAGATGACTAACTAACATTATAAGTTACTTTCTCCTCAGCGAAATCCGCAACTGAAAAAGCCAACGAGTACTTTTTGCTTTTTTAAATTGATAATTTCGCCATATATCTATTTATAATAGCTATGTGGCGTTAAATGGAATGATATCAACTTTAGAAATAATTGTCGAAAGTTGGCAGCAATTAATCATATTTGTAATTTGGAAAAAAATATCTATTTTAAAATTAGAAATTAATAAACCCATAAATTAGTGATATTATAAAAAATTTGAAAATTCTTTACAGATGGTCTGTTACCTAAAAGTAACAGTATACGAATAATAAGAGAAAGAGTTTGATATAATATGAGTCTCACTGTTCTTTTTTTGGAGTAGGTAAAAGGATTATAATACTTTTAAATTTATCTATTTAGCCTGTGTCATAAGTAAGCATTATTCTTCATTTACCCGAGAGAAAATTGACAGCTTGATATTTCTACATCGAGTCACAACAGAGACCAATAAAAAGCTGTTACTTGTTTCATGAAAGTGGAACTTACCAAGTCTTACGGGCTAACAGCTTTCCACTCTTCATGAACCATGAACAGTTGTATTTCATAAGAGCGAAAAGAGTAGTATTATTGCTGAGATCTGGTTTTCACCCGCGAACCTGTTTTATAAAAGCTCTTTGCCTAACATGAGAAAAATCGCAGTCAGTCAAGAATTGCACAGAAACGACCCTCATTCAGTTTATCTTCAAAGTTCGACTTAAGATCGAATATACGTTTTGGAAATGGCCCAAGAAAGCGTATGTTACAAAAAATAATCTTCTCCTTTATCGCTATTTGCTAGATTAATTCTAACATTTCCGTTTTCGTTTTTAGCACGGTTACTTCATTGTGGATGTGTCTGCCCTAACAAAAGGACTTGGTAATATCAAGAAGTGGATTGAAGCTGAAGAGTACAGCGTTAAATTATTTATTCCTTCTTACAGTATGTATTAGACTCAATTATATCAATCCAGTCCTTCAATGTCTATTAACCATTCCTCAAACAAAGCTATCCATGAGTTAGACTATTTGAAAAAGGGTACTTCTGTCATTGCTACCAATGCAAGGGAAAGTATCAGGTTTATTGAAAAAATCATCTCAAATGACGAGGTTAGTAGTTCGAGTGGGATAATCTTGGAGACATCTGATGAAGCTGGCCCAAATTGGAAAACCTGTATGAAGTACAAGACCAGAGCTCCAAAAGTTTATGAATTTCAATCTACTAAATCTAAACCATCAACAATCCAGTATGAGAGTGAAGTGGCCGATAATGATTACATTGAAGGGGAAGATGAACAGAACAAAGAAATTAGAGCAGAATTCCCGAATAGATTGAGATACTTAATAAGACCATGTATCAAAAAGATCAAGTTTGATCCAGAAGATTGGAAGTTGATTACCGAGGATTCGACTATCAAAATTTGGAGCGAAAGTTTTGGTATCAAGTGCTTGAACATTAGTGAAGCTGAATCGGAGTTATTTCAAAAGAAGCGTGATCTTGAGACTGGAATTATAGAGTCTAATACATCATTGAGAAACAATCATTCAAGATCCAGAAGAAGGGCCAAAAGCAATAAACCCGCTGATGATGGAAATGTGGTTGTTGAAAGTTTCAGCTCTATGTCTTACGCCCCAAGAGGATCTGGTGAGTTATGGGTTCCATAAAAGCGGCAACACGAAAGCCCACACGTCAAGATGGATTCATTATGCTTATATTGCAGGCTTTTTTTTTTAGTCACTATTTGATCTTTCAAGAGTTTGTGAAAATACGATCTTCATCAAAGTTAGCAGAAAGTTATGACTAATAATCATTGTGCTGATGATGATGAACAAACATCAAGCACTTGATATTATTTTTATTGTTTTATCTCAATAAGAGAGGGAAAGAAAGAAAGAAAAAAGGAAGAAAGAAAGAAAAAAGGAAGAAAGAAAATGACCTCAATTTGTTTGGAATTGATTCAGTCATGAACTTTTCTAGCTATGAATGTTATCTCTCTCCCATTAAAGTGTTACAGATTAGAATTCGGTTATCAAAGAAAGAATATTGTTTATTATGCAAGGTTCATGAACAAAGTTTAGTTAAAACTCTTTTTTTTTTGTAGTTAGTATTTTCATTCATCAAAGAGTGTGAATTATTCTTGATATATATGAATCGTGAAACGGAAAAACATGTGATAAATTTTTTCAGATATAGTCAAAGAGTTGAATTCATCGAGCCGGTACTTAAACAAGCCCTAACATTAGAGATGCCAGAAAAAACATACGAATAAGGTGTTCATCATTAAAAAAGAGCACACAAATTCTCCACTCCACGATTATCAAAACAAAACCACGGTGTCATTCACTTACAATTCAAGCTTGATCCTAAAAAAAAAAATAACAATAATAGGACGAAAAGAATTAAAGAAGAGAAAGAAAAATTTTCAGATTCTTTTTTTTTTTTATTTATTTATTACAAGATCAAATCATTCGCGAATATTACCCAAAATAATTGACACGTAAAATAACGACAGATGCTTTAAGAAAAGATATAGGGCAAATAGAAATAAATGTAAGAATAGAAAATAGATATAGGATCTATTCATCAATTGGTGCAATTAGCGCAGAATTTGAGTTTGCAATACCATTGCCTCCAGTTTGTTCTTGATCATATTCTTGGTTTTGGCCCTCATTCTCCAATTCCTCAGTTTCATCTTTTGAAGGCTTTTTCAAAGCCGAAATTTCTTCATTTAAAGATCTAATCAAATGGTGATACTGTTCAATCTCGTCATTGAAAGTTGCCTGTTTTGCAAATAAAGCCTTTTTCCAATCTTTGAATTTCTTCTCTTCAAAAGTCACAATTTCATTAAACTTTTTTCTTTGAACCAATTGTTTTTGAAGAAAAGTTGGATTCCATTCAATGACTAAATCATCAACAAAGGTTTTATTGAACTTCGCAAGGACTTTGTAGTTGGTTAATCCATTTTTATCAGGATCTTCAAAATCAAAGTCTTTTGGCACTTCTGCTTCCGTCAAGTTCTCTTTGGCCTTGTTGATTCTTGTATTGATCAACTTTTCACGACACTTCTCATAATATGCTTCTGTAGTTGAGATAAGATCAATCATGTTATTAACCATCAAAACCTCTCTTAACTTAACAAAATCACAGTGAGCTGGATTCTCAACTTCAGCAATTCCCCAATCATATCTTCTGCCTCTAACAGATGTACCATCTTCCCTACTAACAAATGATTCAGAACCGATTAGTGAATATGGGATATGTTCTAGGATTGTAGCTTTGACATCTTCATCCTCAATGAATTCACAGATTTTGATTTCTTGGGCATCAATTATTTCTTTAATTAATTCTTTAATCTCAACCAATTCACTTGAAGTTAAAGTGTCAGCTTTTGAAATAACCGGGATCAAATTGACTCTACTAGAGATATGTCTCAATGCTTCAATATCAACAGAACTTAATCCTCTTGATGATGGATTAATGAAATAAAGACAAGCATGGATTCTGTTATCAACCAAACGTGATCTATCTGGTTGCTCTTCTTGAAACATGTAAAGCCTCAAATTTTGGTCAATATATTCAGTTATTGGAACATAAGAATATTGGTTGTCAATAGAATCACAAAACCCTGGCGTATCAATAACAGTGAAGTCTAGATTAAAGTTGTTTTCAGTGAGATAGAGTTTGTTATGAGTGATTCTGGTTGTTCTCTCAAATGTGATATTTGGTTTGATTTCTTCAACATTATGCCAGACGTTAGGCAAAAGAGAACTTCCAAACAAGGTGTTAATAAATGTGGTTTTACCTATTTAATGGCGAGTGTCAGTTTAACTGTTAATCAGAAATTCCTTTTTTTTTTAGAAAAAAAGGGCAAAAAAAAGAAGATTTATGGTATCTAGTAATTTACCTAAACCTGATTGACCGACTAGCAATAAATTGAAAGTAGCACCATTTCTTGACTTCAAGTTTTGTGTTTGATCTGGCAAAGATCCGATTCCAACAGAAAACATCTTATCAAAGGTTAATTTTTGTTGTGTTGAGACACCTAATTCATTTTGCTGAATTCTGAACTTGTGGTGGTTGATCTTTTGTGCTTCCAAAATGAGGTTATACTCTTCAACTGAACTCATGGTTATTTTTTTTCAATTAGCACTAACTGAGAGCAGAATGAGGATCAGGAATGAAAACAGAATTGTTATTAAATCGAAAAATACAGGAAATCTCTGTTGACACAAAAACGAAAAACAAAAACGAAAAACAAAAACGAAAGACAAAAACCAAAGACGAAAATCAAAGACGAAAACCAAAGCAAAAAAAAGGTGTTCGGATGGCTAAATCAGTTATGTGCTTAGTACTTGCTTCTTCTTAAATTTATGATTGTGGCTATGAAATACATTATACAAAATATAGTATAAAGTATACATTAATGAGGCTCTATTTGTACCGGTATGAGAAACGAAATAGGTCATCATATAAAAGAAATGATTTCATGAACAAAGTCCTGGAATGGAATTGTAGCTATACCATTGCCTTGAGAATCATACTTTTTGAATATGTTTGTACAACGTAACAACCAAACCAAGCTTTCGACAAACTTATCAAACCCTAACGACATTGGCTTATTAACGTTGAAATCTCCAAATTTTTGAAAAATGAACAACACTATATCTGTTGGTAGTCTATATCCAAAACTTTCTAAAGCAGCTTGATATTCCCCAAATGAAATTTTAACATTCTGGCTTGTATCAAATCTTTGAAATGTTTTTCTCCAATGTAAGATATAATTCCACAAATGATAAAACTCTCTAAACTCAATTGTACCTGAAGCATCAGTATCAAACAATCGAATCATCAGTCTCACAGTACTTTGATGAAATTTGGTCCCATCGTTATTTAAAAGCGCGGTTGCCAATTCATCTTCAGTTAATCTTCCATCTCTATCCCTATCAACTCTATCAAACAAATCACGTAGCTGGCGTTCAAGGACCTGAGACGGATCAGCCTTGTGCTGTGGTTGTTGAGGCGGTTGCGGAAGCTGAGAATAAGCACTTGGTGCATAACCTGAGTAGCTTGAATTCAACGACTGGGTGTCAGCAGATTGGTGGCCCATTCTAGGAACTGACACAGGCTGCTGCTGCTGCTGTTGTTGTTGTTGTTGTTGTTGCTGCTGCTGATGATGATGATGATGTTGCTGCTGAGGAATTGGTTGTAGTTGTTGTTGCCTTAGACTTTGATTTGAAGAATGGTGACTTGGAACTCTTTGCTGAGATTGTTGACGACTACCAGGAGGTGAAGCAATGCGAGGATGTTGGTTCACAGACTGGTTGGGATGGAGTGGTGGGACATCATTTCTTTCTTGATATTGTGGATGTTGACGAGATTGGGCTGGATTCGTTCTTGATTTATGGTTGCTAGGAGGTTTCACACCAAAAGCTTCTGTTGGGGTTGGAAAATGCTGATTTGACTATTAGCCAATTGGAAGCTAAACCTTTGAAAGATGCATATACTTACAAATAGCTCATCACCACCCATGGTTATTTTACTTCTGCAGAACACAGTGGGCTTTTTGTTTTAAGATTCCATTCCCTTTGGAGAATTAAAAAGCCTTTCAAATACGCTGAAGGTGTTCGGATGTTGGGATCGTCTACAATTAATTAACATTAGGAAAGTTATAAATAGAATTAAGCTGATAGAAAGTTCGATATGGTCCCTTTATACAAAAACAAGCCATCACTACAATTCATTGTAGAACCAGTCAATTTAAATTTTCAACTTTTTTTTTTGTTTTAAATATTTTATTTTACAGATAAACAAATCTCATGGCATGGGACTTGGAAAAAAAAAACACAAACTAAAAGAAGAGCACACTAGCCTTATCCAGCCTTCCCTAATGTACTGTAACTGCAATTCTCATTTAACTTAGTTTGCTATCATTATGAACAACAACCAATTAATTAACCAACCTCAAAAATGAAAAAAAAAGTAACACGCAACTTCAATTAAATATATACTATTAAACTTTTCAAAAACATCATGATCATGTCATTATACTTGTGCTTTCAAAGAAGAAGCTCTTCTCTTTTTGACTTCAGCTTTTTCAGCTTTACGTTCATGTAAACGTTTGGCTAATAATTGAGCGTATTCAGCAGCAGCATCTCTTTGAGCTTGAGCATTCTTGACTTTCA
>JANBXE010000027.1:0-172496 GCA_024271855.1 Wickerhamomyces bisporus
CTCTGCTGGTGAATTGGTTACTGGCTCCACCACAATTGCTGAAACTGTTCCAACTCCATACACCACCACATACACAGATTCAGACGGTGTTACTGAAACCGGTGTTGTTTCATTCTATCCAGCCACCAACTCTGCTGGTGGATTGGTTACTGATACTTCTACCTTATCTGTTTCTGTTTACACTGTAACAGATGTTAGTAGCAATGTTGTTACTTTGACCGTCTCTGTACCATGTGAGACTTCCACTTATACCAACTATCAAGGTGAAACAAAGACAAAAGTAATCACCAAGGTTGTTACTACCGACTCTCAAGGATCAATTGTGACCGAGACTGCTACCTCTGAAGTCATTGTTGCTACTATAACCAATGCTGGCTCAGCTGAGGCTGTTACTGTTACTGTTCCATTTGAATCTGTTTCTACCTATATTAATAATAACGGCGAGACCAAAACTGAAGTTGTTACATACTCCGTTACTACTGATTCTGAAGGTTCTGTTGTCACTACTAGTGGAACAGCAGCAGTTATTGTTACTACTGTTATAGAAACTGATTCAGTATCTACTGTGATACATTCTGCTACTTTAACCGTTCCAGCTGGATCAGTTGTTACTTCTACAAATGAAGAAGGCTTAACATCCGTTGCTACTGTTACTTATTATGTCACAACCGAAAGTCAAGGATCTGCTGTTGTTACTAGTGCTGTTGTTGAAGAGCTAACTACCGTTGCTGTAAACGGTGAAACCTTTAGTAATACTGTTACCATTCCATACGAGTATGCCACGTCATACACTAATTCTGAAGGGTCAACTGTGACTGGCATTGTTTCTTATTATCCAATAGAATCTGGCTCAACTATTATTGTTGCTGAGACTACGCAATTGGTTGCTACTTATACAAATTCAGAAAGTTCAATTGAAACTGACGTTGTTTCTACATCTACTAATGCTGAAGGTGTTGCATCAACTATTTATTCAGCTTCTCCGTACGCTTTAGGCACTGAAGCTGCTATCACTACTGGTGTCACTGTTACTACTACTACTGGAAGTGTTATTGAAAGATCCACTGGTTCAACCTTAGCAACCATTTCTACTTCCGCTGCCGCAACAGGTCCTGAAATTGCTTCCATAAACTCAGTCGTTGAAGGTTCCGCCGCTCATTTAACTGGAAAATGGTTCGTTTCTATCTGCTCACTTCTTTTTGCCTTGTTAATTTGAATGGTTTCGTTCATTGTCAATCCTTTTGACTTCTTACTGACTTAAGACATTCTGATTTCGGTATGTCTGAGTCAAGGTGTTTTTTTCTTGCAACGCTTTGGTTTTCTTTTGGGAATTGATTTCTATGTATAATTTTTTGATTCGTTATATTTGACGCTAATGTATTATGTTAATTAATTAATAAGTAGACACAAGTCTTTCAACATGTAAAAATTGAAATTAATCACGATTATGTCATATATAAAGATGTTTAATCCTGGCGAAATTAGCTGTAGGATAGTACAGATCTAATATAACAACCAAAATCGAACAGCTTTATGCATATTAGAGGACGAAAAATGCTTTCAATTTCAGATTCAACTTTTTACCCCCTTTTAATTTCACACAAATAGTAAAAGGCCCTCAAAATATTAATCTAAATAATACCTGATAATAAATAGTTAAGTGTAATAAATGAAATAGATTTATACTCTGCTAGAGATCTGTGAGGTTCTTGTTTTGAGCCATCTTTCATTTTGGTCGGGTTAGCGACCTTTCTTGATTCTTGGTCTGCATCTAAGATTAGAACCTCTCCCCTGATTGTACTGATTGTGCTGGTAAGCCAATATCACATGGTAAAGCTTCTTGAGACTTGGACATTGCATAGATTTTAAACGATAAACGTCTATATTCTGACTAATCATTAGTCGTTATTTTCTGTGCATATGTCCCACTTCCTTTCAGGAAAAATGATCTCACCAGACCAAATGTATCCAAATGTGATATGTTTCTTTAAACTTACAAAAGCTCAAATAGTTGGTTGTAAAATTTTACAATTTAATCAAGTAGATTCTAAACACCTATCTTCTTCTTAGTTCTATCAACAGGTCTTTGAAATGCACCTGGTTTTCTCAATCCTGCAAAAGTAGATTTTTTCATTCCAAACTTAGGTCTACTCAAAATCGCAGAGCTCTTCTCAAGTTTAATTATGTTGGGTTTATCTAATGCTGTTGGCGATACTATCGCTTTAAATGTATCTACTTTTTGGGTAGGTTTGGTAGTACTATTAAAGGATGACTGTGAGTTTGTTGTGCCAGGAGAACCCTGGATCAGGGGTTTATTGAAAGAAGGCATCTTGGGTCTTATTGATGATATTGGTTGGATTGGTTTCACCTTAGATTTTGAAACAGGTGGATTGTGTGGAAAGTTCGATTTTAGATTTTCTAGAATGGCCATTGACGAGGATTCAAGAACATTATTGTCCACTTTAGGAAAGTTTTTTGTGATAACGTCACTTGCCTCAGCTCTAGTGGTATTTTGTGTCACATTCACCTCATCAACAGACTTTTCAACAGATTTTTGTTTCTCATTGTGTAATACGGTTTGAGAGGGCTCCGTTTTTAAAGCTTCTGTGTGAACTTCTTCGACCAATTTCGGGTCGATATTTTCGTCTATTATAGTTCTTAACGGAATCAGTGCAATTTTCGCCTTCTTAAAGCCAAAGCTAGATAGGACATCACTGCTTCTCTTCAATGGATTTGGCTTATTTGATATAGGCTGCTCTGGTATGTGTATATCTGTAGTCTGAATGGAATCCTTCCGCAATGTTTGAGTCTCTGTTCTTATTTCTGGAAGAGCTTCTTGCCTAGAAATTGGTATAGGTTTTGATGAATTCTTTAACAAATCTTCTTGTAAAAGTTTTGATGGAGCATCAGATTGTACATTTGTTACTGCAAGTGTATCGGTTTCGTTCAGAGAATCATTTGTGCGGGAATCAGCTGAGTGAGGAATTTCTTCATTGAGTGTATTTGAGATCAAATTAGATAATTCAATATCCACAGATTTCGGAGTATTTGAGGAATGCTCTAGTCTGGTCGTTGGTTCATTAACTTTGAATAGATTGACGGAATTTTTAGGTATACCGGGAATATCTTCGATCGCGTCTTTCTCAGTAAAGGTATTTGCGTTTAGAGCAGTTGCAACAATTTGAGTGATAACTTTGGTCAATGAATCTTGATTTAATGTTTTGACGTCAAGTTTATTCATGGTCTCACTTATGATCAAAGATAAATCCTCAAGATTAGCAGATTTGATGATTCTTCTATTCTTCCTCTTTTCAAACTCTATCTCAATCCATTCTGATTTTTTTTCAGAATTATCAGCACCAAAAAGTTTCAAAGCACGTTTCTTCAGTCTTGCTCTCAAATCATTATTCTGATTTTTTAACCTATTGGCATCTCTCCATCTCTTCTTCCGTTCACGATTCTCTAATCTGATTCTCTCTTTTTGTTGTTCAGGTGTTTCATTCTTATCAATTGTAGGTTTTTTTTTGACTTGCTTTGGGGGAGTATCCTTAGAGTGACTGGTTACAGATAGAGCATTGGAAATAGCAGTAGTGATCAAATTAGACAAATCAGACGGAAGATCAGGTAAAATATTTCCAATATTATTCAAAATTGCATGACTTTGTGTACTTGGTGTGACTGGATATAAATTATTTGATGTAGATGGTGCAATATTATCGGAGCTAGAATTCCTCGAAACAAAGTCATTTTTCAAAATTGTTTTGGGTAAATCCATTGATTTATTCGGACTCGTCTGAGTTTCCAGCAAACTAGGGGTATTTGAGCCAAAAATTTCGGAGCATTTATTCAATGTTGATGATGATGACGATGATGATGATAAAACATTTGAACTCTTCATATTTGATGATGAGGCGGAAAATGAGGTGTCATCATGATTTTTTTCCACAGTGGAAGAAAGCTGTAAATTTACCACTTCACTTGAACTATTCCCTGTATTTTTCTCCTCTTGAAGTTTCGATGAAAATTTACCACTAGACATGCTTGATCTGCTTAATGCTAGAGTTTCTGCAATTGAAAGAGATGATTTCTTTTTCGTCATAGAGTTAGCTAAATCAATCGAAGTGTCTTTAGACAAAAGGATTAAGGCCGGCGGCTTCTTGACAGAATCAATAATGGAGTTAGGTGGAGCAGGTTTGGGTAGTTTAGGCTCTTTAGAAGTATCATGTCCAATCGTACTCAAATGGGGTTGAATTATACTTTCTTGGCCTTTGTCTGTCAATAGTACTTCTTGGCGCAGAGGATGATGATGATGTTGTTGTTGCTGCGGTTGATGGCTCTGCAGTGATTGTTGTTGTTGTTGTTGCTGCTGCTGCTGCTGTTGTTGTTGTTGATGGCTCTGCAGTAATTGTCGTTGTTGCTGCTGCTGTTGTTGTTGTTGCTGCTGCGGTTGATGGCTCTGCAGTGATTGTTGTTGCTGCTGCTGCTGCTGTTGTTGCTGCTGCTGCTGCTGTTGTTGTTGTTGTTGCGGCTGTTGTTGTTGTTGTTGCGGCTGTTGTTGTTGTTGCAGTAAATGCTGATGGAGAAGGGCTTGTTGTCTTAGCTGTTGCTGCTGCTGTAATTGCGCGACTTGTTGCTGAAGTACTGGTGGAACTGCAATAGACTGCTTATTGATTGATATCTGAGAAACAGGTTGAATGTTTAAATTCTGTAATGTGAGATTAGCGTTAAGTTGAATGGGTGCTGTTGGATAAGGAACACTCTGTTGGAATATTGGAATTTGGCTAACCATTGGTTGATCTTTCTTCTTTCTTATAGTCTTTCTGGGTGCCCTTGGTTTCTTTTCCTTTGCTTGCTTTTTCTCTTTCCCCTGTTTATGAGTCTTCTTCTTTGAAATTTTAGCATCGCCCATTAATTGCGAATCACCATGTTGAATCAACTGTCCGATCAATGCATTATTATTATCTAAATTTAAAGTATCGCCAAGATTCAAGTTTTGCAATAATGTTGCTGGATCTTCCGTAGCCATCACTAAAGCGTTTTGCATGATCTGATTCATGTCAATTTCTTCCTCTTCAGCATCTCCATCTGTATTATTTGAAGAAAATTCAGCTTCGGTTTGAGAATTAACAACATTTTGAACTAGTTCGGCAAGAGCATCCTTGAAAGAATCACCTAGGCCAGTTTTATTTTGTTCAGTATCAAAAGAATTATCAGCAGGGAATTGACCTAACTTGGAATCAACAGTAGCTTGCTGTTGTTCTTGAGATGTCTGTTGTTCTTGAGATGTTTGTTGTTCTTGAATATCAAATACCTGTAAGATCTGATTTTGTAATTCTTGTTCATAATTGGTATTATAATTGACTCTCGGCTGTTGCTCAACTTCACCAATTGACTCCATCAGACTCTTCAATTGAGTTTCGTAATCTTCTCCTCCATAATCTTTTGAATTTTCTTGTGAGTTTGTCTCAGATAGTTGCTGGTCTTTTTGATTTAAATTATCAAAGTTTAGTGGGTTGGTAGCACCTTTTGTATGAATTTGTGGTGTCTTGTCATCATGTTTCTCTTCCTCGGTGTAGTTGAAAGCGTCCATGATTTGTTTCTGTAAATCATGTTCAAAGTCAACGTCAGCTGCATTATCTTGTGGAAAACTTACAGCAGCAGAGGTTTCTTCATTATGTCTAATTGTAGACTTTTCGAATACATCCATTATTTGTCTTTGAAGTTCATCCTCATAATTATCACCGTTATTTTTTGAAACCCCTTCCTGAATTTGTATATCTGGCTGTATAGTCCGACTCAAACTTGATGAGGATTGAGTCTCTTGTTCTTGTTGATTTTGCTGTAGCACTTCTTCTTGTTCAAATTGAGCCTGCAGTTGTCTCTCTACTTCTTTAGCAAAATCATCATCGTCTGCAACAACATTCTGAGTATCAATAGAAGCATTATTATTGTCCGGTTGGTGATGTTCTTGTTGCTGAAACGACTGTTCAATCTGTCTTTCTATTTCTCTTTGAAACTCATTAGCAGCAGCATTAACATTATTATTGTTGTCCTCAGGAGTTGGACTATCAAGAGATAACTGGGTACCCTCTAATCCTTCCATGGCCTGTTGAACAACAGAAGCCAAATCATCCTCAGTGAATCGAAGTTCTTGATGCTGTTGACCCTGGCCTTGATCAGCTGACATAATGGTTATATGATCTGGGGTATTTAATAAATGGATTGTTTTGGCTGACACCACCAATTGGTATTGGAGAAAAGGGGGATGCTCTCAAAATGGTACTCAATGTGTCTTTCAGTTTCTTGTCTGTGCTGATTTTGTTATGATTAATATGCACAGGCTGTAAGTGTTGATCCAAATCTAATCTTATCTTGACACAAAGTCTTGATATCTTTGTTTACCTTTGTGTCGTGACTGTTGTGACTGTGAAAATTTTTATCTCAATCAAAACAAACAAACCTGTCGCGAATGAATGTCCCGCTCTTTGAGGTATTAATAACGGAGATATTTCTATCGAAGCTTTAAAGATTATCCCGTTTTGAAATAGTTTCTGTTCTCAGAGTTACACATGATTCTTTTTAAAAAAGCTGTATTTCTCAGCACTAACAAAACTTAACAGCATTATATAATCATCAAACCTCTCTTAAGTTACCTGCCAGTCTTCCAAAATAGCAAACTACAATTCTAGTTGCTACAGACTAGATACACCAGCAACCCATTCCGGATTTAAGGTAATGTCAGAGCTGTATTTGGCACCTGTATTTGATTTCCAAGGAATTTAAATTAATTGCAGTTATCCAGTTATCCGTTAGTTTGTTACTATTCGTATTGAGGCAACATAACGACGACGATAATATAGATGCACAATAACTGGTCCATAGGTTTTTTTATTTTTTGATGATAATATGGTTTCTATCGACAATAAATTTAGAATAAGTGGATATCACTAGTTGAGCCTTGGGGTATATGGGGTGGATATTGATAGCATCACCTATAATACTTGCCAAAAGTTTGGTATAAGGCTTGGTCTTTGCTGTTACATCATATATCATGTTATTTTTATTGAGACTGGGTTCCATTTTGAAGACATTGCTGCTAAGCTGTGATTGTGAAAAGAAATGATAAGCTGTCACTGTGGAGTTTTATCCCCTAGTCGTTAGAGAAGGTTGTTAAACAGAGAAGTTTACGGTCCAGATGTCAGTGGGAATCACAATATATATTAAAGAAGTCAAAAAAACCCGTTAATATGTCATAAACTTCACGGATTTGAAGGATCAGACACGAATTGTTGGCGACTTTTGTGAGGCTATCAGAATATTCTCAGGTGATATTTAAGTGTAATTATTTAAATAGGGTACCATGGGAGCTCATATATTAATGAAGGCTTACAACAATCGGAAAATTCAATTAAAGCGATGATGCCATTTTTACTGGCGCATTAAATAAACATCCTTAACTGTGAGGTCTTTTAACGTAAACGGATCGGGAATGAACTAATTCGCTGTTTTGATTGGTGCCGATTCCAATCAGCGATATAAATACGAAGAAACATCTCTGTAGAGCTTACACCACACCATAATCTACTGTATTATTCACCCCAAGGATCGCAATGGTATTTCAATTTTCTGTCGATAAATTTCTCGATCCCTATGTGCCAGCGTCGCCTGTCAAACGACTTCCCTCTTGCCTCGGGAGATGGCTTGGCCAACATCATCAACTGACAAAAACTCCCAAACCAGATTATATACTTTGGATTGAGGTTTTGGTCAGTACATTCTGTGGACTTTTAACAGTAGAGGGAATATTCAAAAGCTCTCTTGTTTTCAAATCACACAATGCTCCCATTTTAGTGGCAAGTTATGGAGCCACTGCCATATTGCTCTTCAATGTCAATCAAGTTCCATTGGCTCAACCTAGAAACATTCTATTTGGACAGTTTCTGAGCGCCTTAGTTGGCGTTATAATATTGAAACTATTTGAGCTGTCAGAATCTGGTAAGAATCATTTGTATGTTGGAGCTGCACTATCGACAGCTATTGCTAGTGTTGTTATGACCATCTTTAACTGCGTACATCCACCGAGTGGAGCTACGGCTTTAATTCCATTACTGGATACAGAAGTTGCCAAAATGGGCTGGTGGTATTTACCCACTCATCTTGTGAGTAGTGTTGTTATAATTGGAGTGGGTTTGGTGACAAATAATATTCTAAGAAGCTATCCTGTTTATTTTTGGACTAACTACTCTAAACCAGTACTATCAGAAGAAAAAAATAAATTGGATATTGGAAATACTGCAAGATCGGATGACACTTTCCATACTGATTTAGAAGCAAATACCACTAATGGAGTCAATACCGAAAGGATTGAAGTTGTAACTACAAAAGGAAATGCTATAACGATATCCCAATTCGAACTGACTATCCCAGAAAACCTAAATCTTACAGAAGTTGAGATGTCCCTGTTGAGTAAGATTCAACTGAAATTAAAAACTTGCGTTTAATTGGAAGACTTGGATCTTAATTGAATAATCCATGTGCATGTATCACTCTATTGATCACTGATTATCCCCAGGCGTCTTCAGATATCTTGTGCTTTAGTTTCAATTTTTTCCCAAAGTAAATCAGCACATATAGTGCAACATCTGTAAGGATGAAGAACCATACACTAATGGTACATGTCCTGCCAATTCCAATACGTTTTATCTGTATTGAAACCGTACCACTGACAATCGCTGCACTAACGAATCTTGTAGCATAGTTACTTGCAATAGCGTCACCTTTCAATTCAGGAATAGAATCAACACAATAAGTATTTGCACTTGGAAAAAAATTGGTTGAGCAAACCCACCAATAAACATTGCAATGACAGGAACAACGAGCCCTCCCCTCTCCTTTTCTAAACATCAACCATATATTAGCATTGTACCAGGAAAATTTAATCCAAATGCAAATTTCGTTGAGTGTAATCTATCTCCAGGGATTCTGCGTCCATGAATTTCAACACATTCATGAACAAAGTGATCAGCATATCTCCCTTCGAAGAAAGATTTTGTGATATAACCACAACCTGGACTCAAGTAAATTAATCCTCCATAAACGGGATCATTAAAATGAAATCTGGGATCAACAACGTATCTAATTGGGGTCAATATAGAATACACGTTATAATGTAACAAGGCACTAATCATTCCAACTAGTACCAAATTTAAACGCTTGAATGCAATGTCAACTCTAAAAGGATCATAACTAATCTAATAAACGTTTTTTCCAATCTCCTTTCTTTTTCTAACAATCGCAATATCTTTACCGATTTCTGGTAAGAATAATATTAAAAGGGCCAAGTCTGTCTGTCCCAATTCAAAAAGTATATGTTAAAACCAAGTTATTAATCACAGACCCAATAGCTGGTCCAACTTGACTGTCACTAAGGTCCATCCCATACCAGTTTCTCTTTCTTCTAGTTTATAAATAACACCAATAATAGTAGCGCCCACAGAGAAAAAAAGAGTACCAGATAGCGCACTCGTAGCTCTGAAAATGAAGAACATGGCCAAATTTTGAGATAAGGCTGTCTCGATCGTAGTTAGAACGAACATACACAAACCGAACACAAATGTAAACCTTCTTCCATAGATGTTTCCTATGAACCTAATAAACAAGGTGAAGCGGACACAACAAAACAATAAACAGCGTTAGAGACATTCATACTCGAGCCAGTTGCATTGAATCTTTTAGCGATAAATGACACAGTAGGAAGAAAGGACGTAGATGAAACAGATGAAAGAAAACATGAAACTGGGACTATAAAGACCATCACTATTTTTTAGCTGGTGAATAACGACTATACCAAGCCTCATCATCAAGTCCTTGTTCTATTAGCTCTCTTTGTTGTGCATCGCCGTCTTCATTAACATGCATGATATTTATGTTGGTGGCCTTTAAATCTTTCTCGAATTTTGCATCCATGACGAAAATATATTTACTTTTGTAGAATTTCTATATCTATTCGTTTTTTAAAAAACAGGTTATCATCTTCTCATAGAGATTCCTATTGTACACTTTTTTGTTATTGGCCTATTGTTAATGTTTCCGATTTGGGTCTATCAAACTTTAATGAAAAACGTATAGGAATTGCGGTGAGATTACGGACAATCGAGTATTCACTACCAATAATTGATTCAGCGTTTATTAAGTACATATTTAATCAAAATTGAGATGATGATATCATTATTGAAAAAACTTCCTAGCCTGCTTGATGTTCTCTTGAATGACACCTTGTCCAACATTTCCTTTGCCCAACACGACAAAGATCATCAAGTTTGTACTTAGCTCAATAATCAATAACGAGTCATTCAATGTAAGACTTTTAAACTGACTTTTCAGTTTAGTTGAGCTCTGTTTGAAATTCTTCATTATATTTGAAATTTTCTCAAATCTCTTTGGATCTAATCTTGAATCGCTTCCGTTACCGTTGATTTTAGAAACAATACCATTGTTACTGGAGCAGATAACTAAAAATGTAGTCTTCTCAAATAAAATGATCTCTTGTGCTTCCAAGATTTCAGTTAGTCTAGTCAAGTTTTTCTCGTATATGGACATATTTGGGATTAAGGAACAAACTATTGAACTCCAAGCTTTATATAAACTCTCATCCCAGATAGACGTAGAAAACCCAGTCAGTTCAAACCCATAGGGTGTAGAGTGTTCTTGAAGTTTATTCATCATTATTCCAAATAATTCGTCTCTTCTATCCACCTGAACCAGATCCATTTTATGTAGTAAGACAAAAACTTTCACATTTGGGCTGAATTCCCTCAATTGTTTTAGAGATTTCTCAAATATCTCAATGTCTTTATTCACTTCTTTTGACTCAACATCAAAAACATGGATTAGAACCTCTACCATTTTAAATATATGATCTTTTTGGTTAGTGAAGTAGTTCTCCATAAACACATCTTGTCCACCACAATCCCATAAATTAAGAGTCATATTTCCAAGAAATCTAAGATGTGAGTGTTCAACATCTATAGTTGCTCCCAATCTCCTAGTGTCAAATGCAGAATAATTGCTGAATATGATGGATCTCATTGATGATTTACCTGACCCACTTCTTCCCTTGAGGAATGTGTTAGGGGTCGTGTTATCGGACTAGAAAGGAGAAAAATCAAGCCGTATACCTACCATAAGAAGAAGCTTTTTTTTGCTATTTGTACTCATGAGTTATCGATTTTATCGTTATATGCCCTTTCTAGTGAATTTACCAAATTGTTTTGGTTTTTTATCAGCTGTTTGTCTGGATTCCCCGATTCTCAATAGATGGGAAACAGCCAGATTAGGAAATTTACCATACATGGAGTTACAAGGGGTTGTGCCTTTAGAAACTTGTAAATTATTGAAAGTTGTTAACTTACCTTTAACGCTTTATCCATAATCAATATTCCAAGTGTAAGACTTTATATATGAAAAGAGCTTACCAGCTTCCCTGAAAACCTGCAAAATTGCTGCTTTTTGGTGTTTGGAGTTTCACAAAACGAGAATTCTCGCCAAAATTTATCCTCAAGAGTTGAATGAAGACAGGCTCATTTCTCCACACAAGCTTGTTTCAGCCAATTTCGTTTGCTCCGTTATTCTGTGTTTTATTTTTTGAACTCTTGAGCTCCTGCTAAACCTAATTTCTATCATAACTTTGCCTCTTCTGTCGATCTTTCTTTTCATTTGAACTTGAACTCCTTCCACGGCACCTACAATAACTTATACTCAAAGCAGCAGGCATCATTCCCAAATCTCATATAAACGCTCTGTTAAAACACAAATATTGCGAAATAGTATCTATAATCAATTATGTCCTTTAAAAGATGGCTAGGCTCTGTTTCTAGTGCTTCAGAGAAGAATGATTTGTTATCGACTTCAATACCTCCAAACACATACCTGTCCAACTCAGTAGAGTCGGACCATGGCACAAGGGCTGCCTCTATAAGAAGCAATAGTGATATTACTACACAAATGATGACAGAAAATATTGAGTCGCCTTCTTTACCGGAAGATCAGATTGAATCAAATCCTAATTACCCTTTTGGCGACGGCTCAGATAAGATCTTTGGGATGGAAAATTTTGGCTACACATGTTACTGCAACTCAATTGTCCAGTGCTTGTATTATACAAAGGATTTTAGGCTAGAAATAATAAGTCATCCCAATCGAGACTCATCTAAAAGAGAAAGAAAACCAAATATGCCTGGATTAACTCAACATCCGTCTATTGATATACTTCAGAGCCAACCTCTTGACTCACCTTTATCACCGGAGGAGACGGAAACTAAGAGCAAAACCACTTTGGCTAGAAGAACATCAAACTTTTTCGGCCTGGGGAAAAGGAATACCAATGATGATGATCTAGATACCAATGAGAATTCAACCGATAGATCTGCCTCGACAGGCTCAGGAATGCAAACGCAATCACCAAATGTTATAATTATACCAAACATCCATGATTCAAGCTCAAAAGTCATTATTGGAGAGACCACGGATCCTTTGGCCTCAATTGATGCCAGAAAAAAAGCTGCATTATTGAAAGGACCAATACTGAATGTTGATCATTCCCTTAACGATTATGGTGTTAAAGAGTCTCTTTTTACTGCTTTAAAAGATTTATTTGAAGCCATGATTGAACATGAGTCGAGTATTGGTGTCGTTTCTCCGTCATATTTGATTGATACTCTCAAACGTGAAAACGAATTATTTAGAAGTACAATGCATCAAGATGCTCATGAATTTTTGAATTTTTTGATGAATGATGTTATTGATACGTTGAACGATCATTCTGAATCAACTCAGAATGGTGTCCATGATATATTCAAAGGTGTTTTAACTAATCAAACTAAATGTTTAACCTGTGAAAATAGAACTGATAGAAATGAAACTTTTTTGGATCTTTCCATTGATTTAACTGATAACGAAACTTTAGAGAGTTGCCTGAGACAATTCTCGGCCAAGGAAATGCTGAACGGGAGTAACAAGTTTTACTGTGATAGCTGTCATTCATTACAAGAAGCTGAAAAGAGAATGGGATTGAATCAGCTTCCAACTGTGTTAGCTCTACACTTAAAAAGATTCAAATATAATGAGGAATTGCAGAGAAACGTTAAACTGTTTCACAACATAAAATACCCACCTTATCTTGAGCTTACTGGTGACATTCCTGATGATAATAACTCTTACATGAAAAAATTCTATGAGCTTTCTGGTGTTGTTGTTCATATTGGGGGTGGACCACAACATGGACATTATGTCGCTCTCGTCAAAACTACTAAGCTAGGCTGGCTATTGTTTGATGATGAGACGGTTGAAAAAATCGATGAGAATTTCGTTCTCAAGTTTGTTGGTGATGGAAAGGATCTTGCAACAGCATATGTTCTATTCTATCAAGAGTTGTCAAAAGAAAAGTATGAAAAATTCACAAACTCAACAGCAACAAGTTCAAAAGATGAGGTTGTTAATGGATTAAATCATAAATTTAGTTTCAACAGCGCAAATAAAAGAGAACTTTCAGATGGAAATTTCGTTTCACCTCTCGAGACTTCCCTA
This sequence comes from Wickerhamomyces bisporus, assembly GCA_024271855.1. NCBI lineage: Eukaryota > Fungi > Ascomycota > Saccharomycetes > Phaffomycetales > Wickerhamomycetaceae > Wickerhamomyces > Wickerhamomyces bisporus. Next base: position 13,585 of record JANBXE010000027.1, read on the forward strand.
GTGAATTCATCTGAAAATATGCTAGACCCAAAAGCTCCAGAATCTGAAAGTTCTTCATCAAAAACAAATAATGATATCATGATGAATGAAAATGTCTCAAACTCAGCTCTGAACAAATTGAAAACAAAAAGTTCTTCCAGCATTCCATGGCTCAAAGGCAAACAAATCAATGCTCAACTTACAAACATTCAAACATCCACCAACAATAGTTCTCCAGTAGTGATTGAAGCAAGTCCGACTACACCAACGAATTTCTGGAAACGTGAAAAAAAGGAATCTATTGGTTTTAAAGGTGTTGAAACTAAGGTTCCTGATCAGAAAGTTGATAAGAAAAAAAACAGAATGAGTATGTCTTTCAATTTCAAGAAGACAACTTAAATAGATCCAGTCTCTTCTTTCCTGTATCGGCTAACTATGAATATGGGATTGAATCATTGTCACGAGAGAGAGGGGTGTAGAGGAGGTTCTACAAAAAAAAATTAAAGTTAGCGCCTTCTTTTATAGTCCATATATAAATTCTTATAACGTTTGCAATATAGGCCAATTAACAATCATAAACAAATCATTACCTGCAACCTCATAGTAAAGGCTTTTTTGAAATTATATTTTCAATCAAATATATTTCTCACTAAACACACAGCTCTTCTATTGCTCGTGAACCTATATGTGCGAATTATTGAAAAATTAACATGTTAATTTGAAAGAGCACTAATTGCAATATCCACTCAGCTTCCACTTTGTTGTCTATAATATGAATAGCTAAAATAATCGTATAAACTTTTTGATCACAATGCATATTTTTCAAAGATTTATCACTTTATATCTTATAACGAAATCTATTATCATCTGTTGATCTTTTGCTATTTATCTCTGTAAATGGACGGCAATTTAAGGCGCTCTGAAAAACATTGCCCGTAAGCAATCCGCTAGTATAATATATACTTTACTTTTGATAGTATAGAAGTATGTTTCTGTTTTATCTTGTATACTCATTATTAAAAGTCATCATTTTGATCTGAGAGAAGATGTGTATATTTTCCTCAAAAAGTTTATATCTTATACATCTCTCTCATGTAGAAAGTGTATTGAAAATATGTCTCTATTATGACTGAAACACGGAAAAGTCCCAATCGATGTCAGCAACAATACAGTGAGCCTCAACGACATATGGATAATCAAGAAAAGCAACGAATGCTACCAAATGAGCCAATAAACTCTTTATATATACACCGAGTAACTCACCTATTGACTACATTGTTATTATCGAACACTTTTAGAAATACCTTTAATTTTCAAATTTCCTACTATCCTTTATACTATATTCCTTTGTTGAAAATCGGTTTTTACAACTATTAGCGCTTATCATTGTATCACCAATCAAGTACTGTTTTGATTAATGATGATTATCCAAAACGTCGTGGTTTTTGAAGTTTGAAGTCAATGCGTCATTATTGCCAAAGGTTAGTCACTGTACTTATATCTTCTGCTCAAAATTTAATACAATATTATTATAGTTTCATACTTATATTTGATGTTACCGAATATCAAACAATAAACTAATCATTGGTAACACCATAAATATTCATGACCTTTACGTCAGAGTTTGCCAAATTGCACTATCTCCCACCAAATAACATTTCAAAAATTTAGTCAATTTATAACACACATTAACTAATCAGCATATAAGTCCAGTGTTCAACTCCTTGTTCTTCTGTTTTCAAATAATTCTCAAGTTGATCTCAGTCTGTATAGCTGTGTTACATGATAGCATCAAAACACCTAATAGAAAGTACCAAGAAGCTAAAAAATAAACGAACTTCTTGAATAGTGGTTGGTAAAGCTTTGCTCGATTTCAACAAGAATTTCCAGTATCTGTAATAAAATACACTCAATTAAAGTATGATAGATTTCTCTCGATAACTTTTTGATAGCCAACAATACATAGCTTCGTATGGGATACAGTAAATATGATACTAATTATCGGTTCAACTAAACATACTTCCTCAAACTTGCATAAATCTCAGTCTCTCTGCATTGTTCTTTGATAATTTTCTAAATATCTTGAAATACATTTAAACGTTCTAATCACATATTTATTGAGGCGTCGAACTCCGAGGTTATAACCTTTAAAGTACTGCTAAAATCGTTATATTACAAGGCTCGATATCGCTCAAAAGTATCATAAATGCTAATCAAAACAATCAATACACTGGTATATAATCAGTAGTTTGAATGAACCAATTAAATGTTATAATGGAGAGAATCATCAAGATATAACCAAGGCAATAATGTCTGGTGTAGAAATGGCTTAGATATCTAACAGATAAGTTACTCTTTTGATTGCAATAGCTTCAGTAAATATATCTTGTCTATGTTAATTTCATAAACCAAAGGTTCTTCCTGTCGCCAGTGATCAATATTGGTATCCTTGTTAATACTGCCAAAAAAAACTTTAAAAGATACTCTCCCACAAGTCAGCTAAGCTGTATAAATTATTGCAAGAATTGCCTTTATCCTTTACAACTGGCTCTCCAATATATTTACAAAAATATATTCCGGACTTCAAGCTTTAGAAACTCTATAACTTTGTAGCACAGTGTAATAGTTTTGTTTCAAATCAAGATACCCAAATATCACACTAACTGCTTTATGAAAAGTCCCTCTTGGTGTCTTTCATATACTGAGTGATACTGAAATTTATTTAGTGAATCTTCAATAATTTAGGTTCATCGACAGCCACAAAGAAGAGGAGTCAGAGTTTTCGTATGGATAACTGGTGCAAAGCATTCACTATGATAGGCCTCTTTGAACTCAAAAAAGTACGATTGCACTCAGTCTTATATCAAATAATCTGCAATATTTAGTAGTGTACATCCAACAAATAACAATCAGTAGGCATACTTTCAGCAAGTAAATTACAGCTGAACATTTTATTATTAACAACAAGATTAAATTGAGCATCAAAAGCGGTTTCCTACCATCTCTAGTGAGTTTATAGCCTGTTTATATGTAATAGAATCAGTATTCAATGACTTATCAGCAACTATATAATGTCTAATAGCAAGTTTCGGCTTCACCAGATTGAACTCCTCAAAGCATATACTTAAATTCATTTTACAAATCTTTTAAAGGACTCTCAAAAAGCTTAACAAAAACGAATTTGAATCAACTTTTAATTCATTACTAGTAGGCATTTTGTAACATTAAAATTGATATAATGATATGAATATTCAGCACTAGCTTTAAAATAAGTAAATGTAGTATTGTCACAAATAACTTCTCCCATGAAAGTATCAATTGAAATATGTCAAGAGACTGAATGAACACTAAGATACTAGTGCTTTTCAAAAACAATCATTTAAGTGATTTTGAGATGTGCAAGCAATAACTGCTACGTTTTTCCTGTGATTATCGTCTGAAAAATACTCAATTTTCGAATCATACTTTTATAATGCTAGATTACGGTTTTACTTTGTTGAAGAAGTGATAAATATTCAATATTACCAGCACTGTGAAGTAAATCGGCAACTTAAAAGACTAAATAACAAACAGTATCACGAACTCTTAAGATTTCTGTGTTGAAATTATGCTTACCGTTAAAAATATAACTTATCACAAGGAAAAGGAAATTGATCAATATATTTTATAGTTTAGAGATCTCAAGTATTGAATATCACAACGTTCAAAGAGCAGAATATTGTGAATTATAATTGGTCTTATCAATAAACTTTATCTCGGTTTTCGCAGTTATAATATTCCCTGGTATTATTTGGTAATCATTTACTTCTTAACACAATGTAAAATTAACTTGTAACACTGATAGGAAATTTCAGATTTTTGGACAACGTTATCATAACTAGTTAATATTTACAAAATAAGTTTGCTTGTTTTAATTCAGCAAATACTTTTCAAATTATAAAATATGTTGATAGGTAGGATTATTAAAAATATTTTGATAATAATGTTATGCAAAGAAGCACCCTAGAAAGGTTTTTGGAAATAATTGAAACGAGACGATCAAACGGCTATTAGAAAGCTAAAGACATTGTAATTGTTTTAATTAGCGAAAAATAAAGAAGTAAACTTAGTATACAAATGTGCAGCTCAGATATATATGAAATATTTTGGGTTGTTACTAACGTAGCTCATTTGTCATACAGAGAAACACACAAGGTTAATTATAGGTTCACAAAAACGAATTTTTTATATATAAGGTCAAAAGTTTCACAAAATAAATATTGGGATTGATGAATAAACTAAGGTAATCTTTTAAATGATCGCAATGCAATAAATGTTGAAATGAAGAAAACTCAATTGTTTAATTTGTAAAGAACATTCACACAAATTATGGAGGTGTAGCTAAATCCACTTAAACCCGGAAAAAATATACAAGAATAATAATTTTACTACAAGCAAATAACGGTGAACATAGTTTTAAGCTTTTTTTATAGTGTTCTACGGATTTTTTGTTAAAAAGACTTTCACAAAATCGTTAGTTGGCTGATCCATTTCCTGGTGATATTTGATAGTAGCCTGGTTCAAACAATTGTGTGATAAATCAAATAATCTATATAAAAAGAAACGCTAAAATTGAGTTATAGCTTCTAGATAAAAAGATTCAAAATCAATAAGTCCATTTTTACATACGTAATATCAAAACACGATTTAGTTCAAACAATAGAGCAGAATGGACTTTTAAGCTCAAAAAGTAGTGGAAAATGACTTTTAAGCTCTGTTCCAGAAAAAGTTTACTATTTCATATCCTCTTATTGAAATCGTAACGTAATTACTTGTCGGTTATTGAAGTGCTTTACAGGTACTCATTTTTTTTCAAAGTTTTAAAAATATAAGAACAATGATGTGAAAATGGAATTGTCATCCATATTAAACCACAAAAAGAAAGCGAGGGCTTATTGTTATCTTCTGTACATCCTTTTTGCTAATTTTTTTGGATAAAAAAAGGAGGTTATCCGAAAAGATATGCTCTAAAACTGATCCACCCTATGAAAAATTTTGTTTGAAGATAACGATTCTCTTTTTCCGCCTTCATGCCAAAAAAAGACTAGTATTCTGATTGTATTTTAATGTAAAAACTTGAAATCAAATATCTATAAAATCTATAGCAATTTAATTAAACAATTAAGTACAGATTAATTGATATTAATACACAATGAACTCTAAGAACCTCAATAAACCTGCCATATTTGTAATAGAGATTCTCAATGAGAAAGATAATCTCTTACAAGCTGTTTAATCTCTCTACTTGAACACTATTGCATAAGTTTCTGTTTTTACAAGTTTTTGATAGATCTAAAGATTCGGTTAAACTCTGAATTGATCCAGGTGTTTAGCTCTGCGAAATTTCATGGAATTTCAATAAGTCGTTGTACTGAATTTTATCTTAATTTTATTTTTATGTTTTCTTTGATGTCTTAAATGTACTATTCATCAAAGGTGTTTTCATGATACTACAATCAAGAGTTATTCCTTTTAGTGTTGTAAGATCTTTAGGATATAAGATCATGCAAACACAGAACTTTTTTCTTTATATAACAGGTCTACCCCTAAGGAGAGGTCAAGATTTTAGTGTAAGTTACCAGTCTTATTTACTTTAAATAGCTCGTAATTAAATATTTCAATATTATCAATGTACCAGTAAGCCCTTGTCTTAAGTTGGTTGTATAGTGTAGTGGTTATCACCTTCGGTTTTGATCCGGATAACCCCGGTTCGAATCCGGGTACGACCTTATTTTTATAGGCCCGTTATAACTTTATTGATCCATGGCACTAAGCTAGAGAACTAATCAGAGTTCTTCTAAAATGTTGATTCTAGTTGCAGTAAAAAAGTCAAGGATTAGCAGATTTTTAAAAGCTTAAGAAGTTACTGAAATTCACAGAGACTAATAAATGTGATGGGAAGTGCTTGTAACAGATTGAGTGATTACTCCTATATAAACTGGGATCTCAAGCTAGTGTTTGTATATCAAAGCCTCGGAATGTTTTAACGTATTTTGTAATTGGGAGATATTAACATCAAATGAGTAAAGAAGCAATTTTGTTTTGCTCAGTTAATTTTACAATATATCCCAACTAGTGTTTCACTGCCCTTTTCACTTGGAATACCCTTGGGCTTTTTATTTTGCTGAAATAATATCAATAGTCCATTAGCAAAATTGAAAATAAAACATAAAAATTAGAAATTTTTATAGCGAATGCAATACAGACTAAGAAAAGGCTGATTACTTTATACTAAACCTTTTAAATCAAATTAATTAAAACAATTATTAACACCCAAAATAAAACCTTTTCTATATCTTAAAACAAGCCAAAACCTAACGAGACCAAACCTAAAACCAATGAACTAAGAACCAAAACAGTTTTATCACTTCTGAATCAATAACAAAATCTTCCTCAAATCCATACACATACAAACAAAAACCTATCCTATTTTAGTAATTATAAGGCCGAAACGGGAACATAATTATTCAAATCATTTTGATTGAAAATATAAGTATATGGTTGGACATAAGATCCTAGGGTTTGACTTTCCTTTATCATATTATTGACAGGAGGGTATAGGTACTGCTGTGAAACCTGAGATGAATCTGGTGTAGTTATAGAGGAGGCCGAGGATAGAGAGGAGACAGATGATGCAGATGAACTTCTATAATGTATAATGTCCTTGTATGAAACAGGAGGTGATGATGGAGATTGATGTGTTGGAGACGGAAGTTGATATTGAATTTGGTTCGAATTTGGATGTAATTTTTGTTTACTTATTGAACGACGAACTTTTGAAGCTTTTCTTAGATCACTCTTGATTGGTTCAATAAATTTCTTCAAACAATGTTTCAAATCATCATTGGAAACTGCAATATCCCAATCCAACAGGTTAAGGAGCTGACGTTCCATCAGATTGACATCTTCAGATTTGAACAATCCATCAGTGTATTTAGCCCAGTGATAATTTTTTGGGGAACTATCGTTATGGAATTTAGCTGAGATAATTAAACAAGCAAGGAATATTCTATGTAAAGTACATGGTAGGCCTTCGGCATTTTTTGGTAGTTTGGCACTCAGTTTCTCCAGATAAACCAAAGTTGATAACAAAGTACCAGTGTAAACGTTTGTATATCTTACCAAACGAGAGACAAATGTCATCAAAGAAGGCAACGGTTTACTCTTTTGGGATGGAGATGAAGGGGATGCTGGAGGAGATGGAAGAACTTTTGATTTTTTGCACTGAATGACTTTCAGTGTTGTATTGACGATATGCTGAATCATATCTTGAGTAACTGGTGATTTCATGAGAACAGAAAGAGCTTGTTGGTCAGACATTATGAGTTGGTAATTTGTGATTGATGATCCGTGATCGATAAAGATATGAGTGATGGATTGCAAAGGCGACTTCGCTGCTTTTTATATGGAATATCGATCATAGCGTGAAGACTTTGATGAGTACCTAAAACCTTTCAAAACGCGTTTTGCATGAAAATGTTTTGATTTCAAATTTTTTCATCCCCTTCCAGAATTTTTTTTATATCGCGTTGGCGGAAAAAAGCTCAAAAACCTTTCATAAATCAAAAAAAGGAATTGAAGCCTTGTGTAGGACATTAGGAAAAGTTAAGGAACAACAAAAAGCATGATGGAGACGAGGAAACTTTGCTGGTTCTAGTTTAATATCCTGAACTAGAGAGACCAAGGAGACTAGGGTAAATATGTTTTACCTATTGAATGCAAGTCATGTCTCACATATCGGTGAGATTTGTAAGATTGATTTATATGTATTCAATTAAATGGAAGTCGCTGTTTGACACAATTTCGATTGCCAAAAGAAGAAATAAGACATTTGTTCCTAGCCATGTTCGTTTTTTTTTTTATTTAACACGCCTCCAAATCTTAAATTTTGGTGATTGAGATTTTCCTGATAAAGCAAAGTCTGGAGAAACAACGCGATTAATTTAAACCTGTTATCCCTTAGTTTCATTTCAAAACTCAAACTTAAAAAGGCACAAATATTATTATCTCAAAGGTTGAAACTTATTACTCTTGGATTTCTATCCATCCATACCAGGCTAATGCGTTAAGTTCAATTACAATCAGTATAAAAACTACATTATAAATTTTTCTTGGTGCCAATCTTCTTAGTTCCTGTCTATTTTCATAATTGTAGCCTTGATCATAATTACTGGTTGAAACAACTAGTTTTGATCTGGCCTTATTATTTTTGGATGTTCAGTTTTCGGTCTTCATGTAAAGAGTGTATTGAGGCAACAGTTGCGAGGTCGCGTCTAAATCAATTACGCGGTTTTTACCTTTTTGGATTTAAGTTGACAGCCAATATTCAGCCCAATTTGGTAATTTCACTAGAATTTGGACCTTGGAGTATATAATTCACCATAGAAGCAACTAAGAACGACGCAATATTTACTAATTTCTTCTGGCTGCTACTTGTTGCAATCTCTGTTATTTTTCTTGTGGGGATTTTTAGGACTTTATCGGTAAAGCCCTAGTGCTTAAATGGTTTATTGTGAGACGACCTCTTGAGACATGTTGGAGTAGTGTGCAAAAACAAAAGGTGCTGGTATATCTATGTCATTTGTAAATTACAATTTGCGTCCCACTACAAATTTTCACATCTACCAGCTTATTATAGTGCTACCATTAAACTGACATTTGCTAGTGTTGACCGGACAGAATCAAGAAACTTCAAAAGTCTGCCCTATTTTTTTGGTTTTACGTGATAATAACAGGGTAACTATTTCCAGAGAGCTATAAATTAAAGCTGAAAAAATTTTTCAGCTTTAATTCGACAACTTTTTTTCCTCATTCAGCTATTCAAAAAAGTGAGTATTTTCTTAAAGTGAATACCAACAAGATGATTTTTATATCTTTATGAGAAAATGACGATAAAAACGCTGTGCACCAGTCTGAATCCTGAAACAAGTACTCTCAGGTCTATGAAGCATTAAGTATACCCAAATTTCTGATCTTAAATTCATTTGAATTAAAAATTTCTTGTTGTTTTGTTATATAAACCACGTGGCTAAATAACTAACGATGATTATAGTTTTCCAATACATGTATAAACAGATTTTTTAAATTTATATCACGTTGAATAGATGTTTTTTTGGAGTTTCATTTTGCCGATTTAGTGTATTCAGCTAGCATTGATATGCTCATCATTTGAATCATGAATTTTGTATTGTAGGAAGACTTGGTAAAACACGCGACCCACAGTTTTATTTAACCCTTTTAACCTTAGGTTCCCTTTTATCAAATCGTACGCTAGGAGATGTGTAAATGCTGGGGGAAAAACTACATGGCTTTCAGTGCAGAATCCGATCCACTTCTTGAAGCGCAACTGTAAGTTAATTTCATATATGTCGGATATTTTGTATTTGAGTAATGGTGAGGGAGAGATGATCCGAATAGTTATTTGATTCAGTAACAGTCCACAGAGTTTACCTGATTGATGTCTGATTGATGTCGAATGCTGCCGAATTGATAGAAATACGAATACTCAGTTATATAAGGATTGACCTAGTGCCCAAACTCCAGACTGGTGGAAGTAAATTGGCTTACATTCCATATCATTCCTCAAGCTGTAATTTGTTATTCGTTTCAGGAATGTTATGCACCTTGTGAATGATCTGCTATTTTTAACCATTTTACCGAATTTGAAAATTAGAAGAGCATCAGACATTTCAAAAGCACTATTATTTTACTTGTGGAAGATTGTAATTTTCAATAAAAATTACTATTGATGTGGATTGCTCTGGGATTTTGGCCTAATAAAATCTTTCCTTAATAAAATCTTGCCATTAAAACCTCGTTGTACCACTGTGTGGTTAGGTAGGATGAAGGAGAATTTATTGTACTATTTTCTGGAATTGGGTATTAACTATTGTGCACTTTTGTGTATATGTGAAGTCTATACTAGTTACTTTAGCTTATTTTTTTGATATTTACCGTGTTCATCTAATTGTGACGAAGTACAAAAGCTAAAAAGAACTAAACTGAGAGCGGTAGAGTTTGAAACTTGAATCACGTCAAGTGCGCTGTCTGTTAATCGACGCATTATTTAGAGTTTTAAATGCTGTTTATAGATCACTTGAGCAACGAGGTTCAAAACCGAAATTTATCAACACGACCTTGTGGACCATAAATACTTATGCCATGTTGAGAGTTGATCAATTGATTGACTTAGAACTGAGAATGAGACTGGTTCTGATCGCCAGGAGTTTACCCTTTTGGAATAAAATCATAGACTTTTGCGGGACGATCTACAAACCGTTAACGTCAGTTTTGCAACAGTGTTGCAGACCCACGCGTTTTGGATGAGTCCGTTGACTTTTGTTAGCTCGCTTGTTAAAATACGGAAATGCTACTGGGATAGTTTACTCTACTATACTGATTCTGACCAAAATAGAGTAACCATGAACTGTATTAACTTCGATCTTCGAGGGAAAAAGCTAGCGATTCACTATTTATTGTTCTTTTCCATGTTTTGTACCTTTTTTAAATTTCTGCAATATACTCAAAATTTACATGTATAATGCATATTATCTTGCAGATCTGGACATAAAACGTTTGACTTTCGAAGATTTTTTGCTCAATTAAAAGTCAGCCAACTTGGTAATTTTATATAAAGAAAAGAATTTGCACCATTTTCTCTGGAATGTTGAGATGGTGCTTTGTTTTGTTTTGAAACCTTTAATCGCTACTTATTTCACTATTCATTATCCATAATCCCATCCAACAATGTCAGCAGCTGATTACAGAAGATATCCAAAGAATACCTGGAGGTTGGTATTATTGAGGGAAAGATATCTCGAGTTAAGATTTAAAGAAGAAAAAGATATTATAAGCTACAGCAAGTCTGACTATGAGCTGAGAAATCAGTTGATAAACAACATTAGTTCTTTGAGCGTTAACCAGAGTACGTCAAATGGTAATATCACAGATGACCATGATTCACTGAATTCGGTTCCTTCTTTGACCAGTAGAGCTTCGTCAAGTCCTATATCTATAAGATCTAGAAGCTCAGTTGGCGACACAAACATTATTAGCATTCCTCGAGTCCTTCACAAACCATGAATGCTTATTTAATATCATGAGTATACACTCTGTCATTGATACACCATAATACTCACTTTATATTTGCTCAAAACGTGTTATCTGTTTGGCTACTTGGACTATAAATACATGGATTCCCTCCCCATGCTTCAAGAGTCGCTATCTTCGGGAGCTGTTGCTGGACTAAAATAATGAATAGAAATATAGCGGTTCATGAGCATATTTTATATTGATTGTCTCATAGTGACATTGATGGGCACAGCACCTGCTTTCTTCCTTTATTGGGTGTGTAAATTGGGATCACCAATTTGATTAAAGCATTGCACCACAACTATCCAGACATCAGTGCTTCCATAAAAAGACACAATAAAATAAAGACTTTCTTCATACTTGATTAATTTAGTGTAATGTCTCAAAAAGCCATCCAAACACCACTTTATTTTCGCGTAAAATTTCTTATTTTTATTTTTATTTTTACTTCTATTTCTTTTATTTTTTTCTGCTTGATCTGGAATTTCTAGAAACACAAAACCAACAAAAGTTGTTTAAGTTTCTGTGATTTTTTACAAGAGAAGCGCGCAAAAACTGGTTGTTGGTGTTGATTCAGTTACGCTCGTCTCTTCAGCTCTCAATTTTTTATTGCATTCTTTTTTTTTTCTAAGCCAAAATACGGCGAGAGAAGAAAAGCCCAATTGTTTTGTTTCATTTGAGAAGCTTTATTATATATCCACTCCCCATTTATTGGATCCCCTAAATATACCCGTTTATAAGACTAGAGATAATGTTTCAACGAGGTGGATCTTTGAAAAGAAACAACTCCAAAAAGAAATACGAGAACTTTGATGATGAAGCTCTTCTTGGTGGTGTACATTCTAACGTGGAGAGAAAGAGATCGTTGGTTAGACCAGAAAGAAATGATCTAAACAATCCTGAAAACCCGCACTATTACTACGCTCAAGTAGCATCTCAACAGCAGGATCATTTGAATGTCAACCCGTCATCAACTGGTATTGATCCAACGAGGTTGGATAGATCAAATAGTAAAAATTCCAAAAAATCGAATTTTAGAAAATCGAAAGATCAATCTGATATTGAGTTGGATGAATTCTCAAACCAAGACTCAAATGACAGTCCAAACTCCGTATCGGTACCAAAAGGTGGGAGAACAGTTTACGGATTAAACGATGAATTTGAGGATAACGATCCTTTATATAACAAACAGCCAAAAACTCCAATTGCCGTTACTTCAAATCCGAGATTAAAGAAGAAATCAACCGAAGGAAATAATCTATCAATTTGGCAAGCTTATTGTTATGCGATTACATTTTGGGCTCCAGGTTCGGTACTAAAATTCTTTGGTATGCCAAAAGAAGGAAGACAAATGGCATGGAGAGAAAAGATGGCTTTGCTTTCAGTAATTTTGTATGCAGGTGCTGCTATCGCTTTCTTAACTTTTGGATTCACTAGAACAGTTTGTCATGATACAACGGTTAGAATGAAAAACAATGAGATAAGTACTGGTTATTTGATTATCAATGGAAAATCTTATGATTTGACAAGTTCTTCACATCCTGAGGCTGCTGGTATTTCTGCAGGTGCTAACGTTCTATATCCTCCTGTTAATGCAGGTGGTAAAGATGCTTCATTGTTGTTTCAAAATGTTAATGGTAATTGTAAAGGTCTAATTAAGCCAAGAGATAACTGTTCTATTCCTCATGATAATGACGAAGTAGCTTGGTATATGCCTTGTAAACTAATGAATCAAGATGGTTCATCTTCACCAAATTTCACAGTTTCAGAATATTATGATGGTTGGGCTTGTCATACATCCGAGACAGCTAGAGACGTTTATTATGACTTGAAAGTTAATGGTGATGTTTATTTCACTTGGGATGATATTAAAAACTCAAGTAGAAACTTAGTTGTATATTCCGGTAATGTTTTAGATTTAGACTTGATTGATTGGATTCAATCTACTGACTTGGAATATCCTGCAATGTTTGATGAATTGAAAGAATCATCAATGAGAGGCTATGACATTTCATTGCTGTTGGCTAGATCTGGTGATAGGAAAGCTGCTAAGTGTCTCTCTGAAATTATTAGAGTTGGCTTTATCGATTCAGATACCATCGGTTGTATTGCATCGAAGGTCGTTTTATATGTTTCCTTGGTTTTTATTCTTTCAGTCGTTGTTGCAAAATTCATTCTTGCTTGTTATTTTAAATGGTTCGTTGCCCCAGGGCAAGGTGCTGATGTTGTTGATGCCAAGGAAATGAACAAAAGAGATATTGAAAGGGATCAATGGGCAGAATCTAACAATTCTTCTGCACCTGACTTACAGAAAAGAACCTCGAGATTTGAGTTTTTGAAGAGTTCCAGAATGAGCATAAATGAACTGGACCAATACAATAATTATTCGGGTGCGAAGACCTACGACAATAAAGGCAACGAAATGACGACCATGGCACTTCAAGCTGCTAAAAAGTCGGCTGGTAATAGCAAAGGTCATTCTAGAAATCCATCTAATGCTTTATTAGGTCACACCCCTTTTGGTTCAAGAAATGCTTCTATATCTAATTTAGCAGCCATGGGAGATATTACTGGAATAGATCCAGATGTTATTCACCCTAATGTTATTCCACAGCCACCCGTTGATTACCAACCTTTTAATTATCCATTAGCGCATGTTATTACCCTAGTCACTTGTTATTCTGAAGATGAAGAAGGTATGAGAACCACTCTTGATTCAATTGCAACTACTGACTATCCAAATTCTCATAAGTTGATTTTGATTTTGTGTGATGGTATAATTAAAGGTTCAGGTAATGATACAACAACTCCTGAAATTGCATTATCAATGATGACTGACTTTTCAACTGAACCTGAAAACGTCAAACCGTATTCTTATGTCGCTGTTGCTCAAGGTACTAAGAGACATAATATGGCGAAAGTTTACTCTGGTTTTTATAAATATGATAACTCTACTGTTCTACCGGAAAAACAACAGAGAGTTCCAATTATTTGTATTGTTAAATGTGGAACACCAAGTGAAGCTACTTCCGCTAAACCTGGTAATAGAGGTAAGCGTGATTCTCAAATTATTTTGATGTCTTTTTTGCAAAAAGTTACCTTTGATGAAAGAATGACAGAATTGGAATATGACATATTATTAAATATATGGAAAGTTACAGGTTTACTGGCAGATTTCTATGAAATTGTTCTTATGGTTGATGCCGATACAAAAGTTTACCCAGATTCATTGACTCACATGGTTGCGGCAATGGTTAAAGATCCTGAAGTTATGGGTTTATGTGGTGAAACGAAGATTTCAAATAAACGTCAATCTTGGGTTACTGCTATTCAAGTTTTTGAATACTTTATTTCACATCATCAAGCCAAAGCTTTTGAATCCGTTTTTGGTGGGGTCACTTGTTTACCTGGTTGTTTTTGTATGTACCGTATCAAAGCGCCAAAATCTTCGGATGGTTATTGGGTTCCGATTTTAGCTAACCCAGATATCGTTGAAAGATATTCAGACAATGTTATTGATACATTGCATAAGAAGAATTTGTTATTGTTAGGTGAAGATCGTTTTTTATCAACATTGATGTTAAAAACTTTCCCAAAAAGAAAACAGATATTTGTTTCAAAAGCAGTTTGTAAAACAGTTGTTCCTGATAAATTCAAAGTTTTGCTATCTCAAAGAAGACGTTGGATTAACTCTACCGTCCATAACTTAATGGAATTGGTGTTAGTTAAAGATCTATGTGGTACATTTTGTTTTTCGATGCAATTTGTTATTGGTATTGAATTGGTTGGTACTCTAGTCTTACCAGCTGCTATTAGTTTTACCATATATGTTATTATTGTCGCTATTGTCTCTAAGCCTACTCCTATTCTATCATTAGTTCTTTTAGCTATTATTTTAGGTCTTCCAGGTTTGGTTATTGTCGTTACAGCTTCTCGTTGGTCGTATGTTGTTTGGATGATGATCTATATTCTTGCATTACCTATTTGGAATTTTGTTTTACCTTCATATGCTTATTGGAAATTTGATGATTTTAGCTGGGGTGAAACAAGAACCATTGCTGGTGGGGATAAAGGACATGAAGAAGAAGAAGGTGAATTTGATCATTCCATGATTAAAATGAGAAGATGGAAAGAATTTGAAAGAGAGCGTCAACTATCAAGGAATGCATTGGAAGTTCCACAGAATGCTTGGGATCCTTCTCAACAACAACAGAATAACAAGTATGGTGATTTACTAGATGTTGACTCAAGAATTTGAGATTTTATTTTTATTTAATGCATATAAAGAAAGATAAAGTAAAATAAAACATTATTTAACATATTGATATATGCTCTTGTGTAACATTAAACTGAGTGAACTAATATTTGATAATTCCATTAAGTTAACTTAAGTAATCTTATAAAACTCTGCTGTTATCCCAGTTAACAAACTTTGCAGATTGGAAATTTTTCCAATATACTGATGGTTATCTAAAATCAGTGGGAAAACCACGAGGACCAAATCCTTATATGTATCTAAATCATTATCTTTATGTAAACTTTTCAATAATTCGTATAGTTTCCTCAATGAGAGTTTTAGTTCAGTTTGTTGAGTGGTAGACACAGGTGATTTGTTGACCAACTTTTGAGCACCTGAAAATCTCTTAATTACTAAAACTAAACGACATAAGAGAAAGGGTAGAGTGATTCTGAGAAGTCTAGAAGTTTTCTTGTTATTTGCATCGATGAATGTGAACAAATCTTCAAGACAGATCAACCTGAATTTTTGTTGAGATAATGGCTTGATGCTTGCAGTTGAATAGCCATCTAATTTTATGTATAAAAGCTGCTTTGTAACATCACTTGGGTTTTCATTGGTATTAAATAAATAGTTTTCGATCTCATCATTTTCATACAAAAACGAAGCATTCCATAACGAGGAGACCAATGCCTTTATCTCTTCATCAACTAAGGATTTATGGCTCAAATGTTCCAGTACTAAATTTCTTAAAAACAGATAAGACGCAATGTTGAAATCTTCATCTCTATCATCGTTTAAACCAGGCAAGGTAGAGTTGACTAACTCAATTATATGCTGCCACAAAAGGGTTTCAGGTTGATTAAAAACTTCATCCTCAGAAATATTCAAATCATCCACTATTTTCGCAGTTAGCTTAGATAAAAGGTTGGTACTTTTTTTCCATAACTCAATCTTAAGAATTTTTTGGTTTTGTTCTTCATCATCAGTATTTTTGAATGTTATAGAATCAATCAAGTTTCGAAAAACTTTTATTAATGTTTTATCCTTAATGAATGGTTTAAAATCTCTAATCATAGCTAGCTTCGATTCTAATAGATTGATTATTTTAATACTGATAGCTATAAAACTTGGAATATCATTCTTCTTGGTTGTCAATTTTTTCAAAATTCTAGATCTAGTTTGAAAAGGCAATAAAACCAAAGAGGATAGATTTTGTATTAAGATGTCACCGTATTCAGTAACGTTTAAATCATTTAAGCAGTCAAAAACCGAATATTGTAATATGGTTGGTTCTTCTAAATCAGATTTGAATCTAGGCAAAAATGGAAATCTGATGGAGTTGTTGAAAACTGATAATGCTATCTCAACTTGAGATTTTGATAGTTTTGAAAGACTATTTAAGGTTTTGAAGCTAGATATGAGCTCAATAATAGATAACTGGTAAGAATCAGAGTCAACAGAAACATATTTGATTTGTTGACGGGTCCAGAACGTGTAGAAAATATCGAAAATATCATCATTTTCTAACTTTGAAAAACTTTTAATAATTTGATGGTATGATTTGTAAACGTTTGTTGAAATTTCGATAACGTCTAACTGAATGAGTCTGTTATAAAATCTCAACAATTCAACCCAATATCTTACAACTGGTGAGCCAATAAAAAACCTAGTAAAAAGATCAGTGACTCCTTTCAGAATAATAAAGATGCTTTCTTTGAATGACTTCAATTCATATTCTTCTTTTACCTCCGGTTTCATGATTTTAATATTCAATAAATCTTGAACAACGACATTGAAAGTCTTGTCCCAATTTAAATAGGAGCCATGGGAATCAACAATTCTGAAAAAGGTTTGAATAGCCCCATTTCTGACCTCAACTCTTGGATCACTTGACACTTTGACAAGACTATTTAAAAGATAAAGCCAAAGACTATGTAGCCTTATATGATCATTGGAGCTTTCATTGATTAAAGGTAGTAGATCTTTGAGACACTCAACTTTAAAGTCGGCAAAATCGTGATCTGAAACTTGCTGTCTCAAAAAATCTGAAATTAACCAATAATAGCTGACAGCAGAAAAAGAAACATTCAGTTCCGTTTCCTGGGTACAGAAATTTTCCAAAACATTAACGGTGAACATCAATGTTTTCAATGGTATTGCTTGAAGAAAATCATTCAAAATGAACTGTAAGATTTCAAAAGACGATTTCAACAATTTTGTCTGCGAAAATGTTTTAATCTCACTAATTTCAAAAAATTTGAAGACGCTGTTGACTATATGCAAAATAATGTCCCATGAATGATTGAAGTATGTTCCAAATCTATCCAATAGTTCAAATAAAGTCTTTAATGTCTCTTCAATCATCTGAGATTCAACTTGCGAAAAATTTTGATTACTTGAATGGGATTCCAGCATTTTATCAATTAAGTCGCTTAGCGAATTGAACAGTTTAGCTTCCAAATTTGTTGCGTTTAAGTTCTCATCCACATTGTTGAAACCCGCCTTACCTAATTCTCGCAAGAACGTGTTGAAAGTGAAGCAAGCTGTAATTTTCAAATCTGGCAAAACGTTTGGAGCAATGACAACATCAGAAAGAAAACCAATAATCAAATTCCAATCCTTGGACTCATTTTCAACGTACCTGGCAGCATTGATCTGTGAAAATTCACCAATTTTCTTCGTGAAAAACTCTCTATTGTAGCAGCATATTCTAAACTTATCATCCCTGATTGGCTCATTGTCAATCAAATTCTCTCCGTCATCAAAATCAGAGTCTTTAGCGAGTTGAATTAGTTCTTGAAACAATTCTAGATATTCCTTAGAATCGTAAAATTTCGTACTCTCATTTAGTTTAATCAGTGAATGTTCTAGAGATTTGAGATCAGATGATGGTAAACTTGGTTTTGGTGGAATTTCCTTTGATAATATATATTCAGAAGCACCATTGAGAAAGTAATCAAACCATTGAAGTGTTATGAGAATGAATCTCCAACTTTTCTGTAAATGCGGACCCAATGAAACTGTTAGAGATGATAGAGCTCTGAAACAAATAACCTGCCTTGAGTTTAGAGTTCTTGGATATAATTTTTCTACTTTTGTTGGCGTTGGAGATGAAGGAAATGACGTTATTGTTGCACTCAAAGTTTCGACCAATGTCTCACCAATTGAGTTACTTTTTTGCTTGGTATTTTTTGTAACATTATTGATAGTTGCAATTGAAAACAATAACAGTAATGAGTCTCTCTGGTTGACTAAGCCTAAAACACCTGAAGCATGACATAGCTTTTGTAAAGATCTTATTAACGAGTGGAAAAACTCGTTACTAATTGATGAATATAGGAATTCAGTTCCAATGCTAACAAAACTTTTTGCATTTGAAAGAATCAAACCTTTTAGTTGAAGAATAGCTAAATCTTCTTGTTCCTCAATAGATAAATCACTAAGAAATGAAAATGTGTTATCTTTAGTCGTAGTTTTTTCTAACGCAAAATTTCCAATCCCGTCAGAAATCAAATTTGTACAGTTCAAGACTAGTATCAAAATATAAGTTTCAGGTGTTGTTGGGATATCTTTATCTAAAAGCTCAAGGAACGGGACCCTTAATGATGAGTTCTGTTGGTTGATAGTACTAGTTGGCAATGGAATGGAAACAGTTTCAAAAATATTTAGTAATTTTTGAGCAACATCGCCATTTATAATATCTGAGCAAACGTTGAAAAAATCGCTAACAATGTTCTTTTTCTCTTCATCATAGTCATAAAAACCGTATATCTTTCTAACCAATACGAAATCATTTAAAATGCCTTGAAATATTTCCAAAGATAATATGCTTTTCCATTTTGGCAAGTTTGAATCCTTACTCGCCACATGTGTTAATAAACTCAACATAACTTCTGCTTCAATTTCTAGTATTTCCAATAGATTTTTGACAAGCAATAATATCAATCTTGAAACTCTAACAACAATACCAAAATCTTTGTGGTTTGAAAAGCTTCTCAGCAATAAAGGAACTACTTTCGTTCTTAGCAAAAATCCTAATTCAACATGAGATTTAAAAATTTCGGTATAGTTAAACAGCAAATTCTCCAGCAATTCAAAGCCAAAACTCTCACTCAACGTCTTGAAAGGTAAAAATGTAGGTTTTTGTTTTTCAATAAGAACACACAGATCAACCAATACTCTGTAAGCATCGTATGAATTGGAAGAGATTCTCAATTTTTTGCCATCATCAACAGTCACTTCGTATTCTTTTTGATCGTTTTCGATATCATTGTTCAACTTATCAAAAAGACTCAAGAAGAGTTGCTGTTCAGTAGCAGCAGCAGTATTTATGACGGTTGGAACCTTATTCGGATTCTGTAATATTGAACAAATCATCAAAGTTTTGGGAATCAGGTCCCCACCTATGAAGTCAGCATAGTTCTGGAACAGAATAGGCAGTATCTGCAAAACTTTCAACTGAATATCTATAGCCAAATGAGTAGCCTCAGTAAGAGCTTCCAGTAAAAGATCTAATTTTGAGATTGGAATTGAATGTGTTTGTATCAGTTTCTGTAATGATTGTATTGCGATCGTACTGAATTTAGCATTCCTAGCTGAACATGACAAAAGAAAAGGGGTTATAAAGTCTGGATTCTTTGACAGTTCCCTCATAAAGTTGGATTCAGGAATTGAAGGCTGATAACCTTTTAGAATTGTCAAAGATCGTTCTGATGCCTGTAAACAAAGAAATGTTAGTTGATGTGTGTCAAAATGCGTTTTAGCATAAATTAACGAATACCTGCATGTTTGATTTCAGAATTTCGCCTCCGTGATTCTGAGATGAGACTCATCAATTCGTTTGAAATTTGTGAAACAATTGACATTTTTCAGGAGCAGTTTGTTAATGTTGAACCATCTTTTTATGTCTCTGTTTTCAATCAAGTCTTTGAATTTCTGTTTACCATATCCGAGTAATTCACGTGACAAACGTCTATTTCCGACTACAAATAAAGTAATACAAAATCATTAAACTTGTATACAACTGTAGTAGTCCATTGGAACCTCTGATTCATTTACTCCTGTCATTGGAGCTACTGCCTATTAGATCGGTTTCATTAATAGTATTGTTTTCTTCGTTTGATACTAAGCTGAATGTGTTTATACTGCTATCATTATCACCATGATCCTCTTCAATCTTAACTTCTTTCTGTGAATAAATAAATACCTCTTTCCTCTTATTATTAACACCACTAGAGTTGTTACTGTTATTTCTATTTTTATGGTGGTCTTTCTTAGAGCTGCTGACTGAAACAGATCTTGGAACAGCTAGAGAGTATTCAATAATATGATCGGTTAAATAAAGTAAAGCCTCAGTTGTATTCTTCCATGAATACTTCAGGTTCTTAGTAAATGTATTGATCGGAGCCTGAACATTTTCAGGGATCTCTGGATCATCATTATCTGAGGTCTCAAAATTTTTATGATCGATAGTTAAATCGTTAGTACTGTTTGGATAGTCTTCATTTTGATCATGAAAAGTATCATCCATTACCTCATATCTTATGATGTCTTTATACTCATCTTCATAAACGGGTCTGCCCAAAACTCCTTCTCGTTGTTCGTTTCTTTCCAAGATATGAACTCTGTTTATCCATTCCCATGGAATAATGGTTGCACTGACATAAATTGTAGTATTGAAAACTTCAGATAGCTCAGAAACCCAAACATCAGCAATATCAACAATGAAAAAAGAGAATTGAGTGTTGATAACCATGAAAGTTAAGATTGTTAAAAGTATGATTGATTTATGGAAAATGAAGTTTCTTTTACCAACCGCATAGATGATAATCAGCCCTGAATACATTGTCGACAAGGCAATTCTCAATAAATAAATGAAAGCTGGTAAAATTGAGATGTCAGATTCTTCATTATCATTGAATTTTGAAAATGTTGATACACCCCAAATCACTTGAGAGCAAGCACTGAGTGTACCCCCCAATATAAAACTAACTCTTTTTTCACGGACCCTTGAAAATAATCGCATAATGACTTGAACCTGAGCGAACATTGCAATCAATATCACTATAAAATCAATAATATTGAATACATTGTCAGATTGTAAATCATCAAGCAGTTTTTCACCCGACTGATAACCCATTGAGTGTTGAGCACCTAAAAAAATAATAGATCGCACAATTAGAATAACCAAATTAACACTTGCCAATAAACTACCACTTCGCAGTAGCCAAGAAGGATTTGAGGTGTGGTTGGTAAACACTATGAGCGTCAAGAAGA
Organism: Wickerhamomyces bisporus; assembly: GCA_024271855.1. Taxonomy (NCBI): domain Eukaryota; kingdom Fungi; phylum Ascomycota; class Saccharomycetes; order Phaffomycetales; family Wickerhamomycetaceae; genus Wickerhamomyces; species Wickerhamomyces bisporus. The sequence goes on from JANBXE010000027.1 coordinate 35,210, forward strand.
TGGCAATAACTGTAGCGACGGTCAGTGCGTAGATGATGGGATAAACGCTGTACTTAAAAGAGCCAGCCTCTGTTTCAATAAAAGAGTTCCAGTCACGATCGAAGCCAGGAAGTGTGCAAACCCCAACATCCCTGAAAGTCGATAGGACGGGTCCATTATTGTAGCAATAGGGTGTATATAATGAGTCTGAACTAGGCACAAGTTTCTTACCAATCTGAACAAAAACCACACCATCTTGGAGTGAGAGACCATCACATACATGATACCTTTCCCGCTGTCGTGCATAGCGCCAAACAGCACCTGAACGAGCCGACATTTTCCTTCTGAAACTGCTCTTTTCAATGATATCTTTCTAATTCAACAGAAGATGATGCCAAAATCGTAACAGTTTCAAGTGGCTGACATAATCAGTGATGACATAATCAAAAAGCCAAATTACATTCTTTCTTCAATTCATGTCAATTTCAATATAGACAATTTAATTCACTACGAGAAGTGACACGCTCAAACTACGCCAAAAATCCATGTCAAGACTCTCTGAACTAAAAACACCGTCGTTACCAAACTTCAATAACTTCAATAGAACTTTAGATCCGAAATCACCAACGTTGACCGCTCCCATCTTCGAGTTTAGTAACGTTGATGGCAATGATGGTGGTGATTTGAAGGTTCTACATTCTTTAACCCACCAAGCCTCTATTGGATCTTCTTTGAATGAACACTCAAATCTCAGCTTCATTGACATGTATGGTGATAGCGAGATATTCTCCCCAAATAATAATTCACACGAATTATCAACTCAAGGGCTACTAGATCAAGATAATAAAGATCAGTCTAACGACGATCTTATTGTTTCAAGACAAAACGCTACAAAAATACGGACATCAATAGAATCATCTAATCCATCTGTCAAATCAAATACTGATCGTTACGGTTTTAAGAAAACCTCAAACTTCATTACAGAGTTTCAATACAATCAGTGGTGGGTTTCATATCTAGGCCATTGTCAACGTCGTAAATCCAAGTGGGTTCAGTTCTTAACTAAAAATGGTCTCAGTCTCAACAATGATAATCCTCAAAGGTTTCCTCCCAAATCAGAAAAGTTGAAGAGATATGTAAGAAAAGGAATTCCTGCGGAATGGAGAGGAAATGCATGGTGGTATTTTGCTAAAGGGTCAGATTATTACCAACAAGGGGTTTATGACCAACTAGTCGAAAGTACAACTAATTTAACCAACAAGGACTCAGAAATCATTGAGAGAGATTTACACAGAACATTCCCTGATAACATCCATTTTAAAAATGATCCTAGCTCTGGAGAAGAAAGTCCTTTGATTTCAAGTTTGAGAAGAGTTCTAAGATCCTTTGCTATGTACAAACCTTCAATTGGATACTGCCAATCTTTGAATTTCATATGCGGGCTCTTGCTGATTTTTATGGATGAAGAGAAGTCATTTTGGATGCTAGTTATAATAACCACCAAATACTTACCTGGAGTTCATGATATAAATTTAGAAGGTGTTAATATTGACCAAGGAGTGTTAATGTTATCGTTGAGAAACTTTCTTCCTGAAGTTTGGGACAAGATTTCAAGCATTAATTTTGATTCAATTACGCCTGGAAGTAATTCAAGTAACATTAAGAAAAATAGAGATAATCAAGACTTTTTGTTAAAACTACCTCCGATTACGCTATGTACTTCGAGTTGGTTCATGAGTTGCTTTATTGGTACTTTGCCAATTGAAACAACTTTAAGAATTTGGGATTGCTTTTTATTTGAAGATTCAAACTTCCTATTCAAGATATCACTATCAATTTTCAAATTGATAGAAACAAAAATAATTACATTACAGGACGAGATGGAAATTTTTCAAATTGTTCAAAATTCACCAAAAGCATTGATTGATCCAGCTAGTATTTTTGATATAATATTCAAAAGAAAATATGGGTTCAATAATTTAAGTCAGGATGAAATAAATAGATGTAAAAAATATGTTAGTGAGCGAAGACAACGTGGGAAATTGAAAAATAAGCTAAATCATAAGAATTCAAGTGAGGATGAATTATTAAATAACAGAAGCTTATTAGACGAAACGTTATGGCAACCAGATCTATATGGTTTTAAGAAAAACGGTTTACCAGGTGTTCATTGGAATAACAACTTAACCAAAAGAATGAAGAATAGCATTAAAAAAAGGCCTACAAAAGAATCATTAGTCTCAAATTGATTCAAAACTTAATTTGCATTTTCCAATTAGCCAGTCAAGTTCCAACCTCTTTGTAGTCTTTCCAACGAGCTTTGCTTAAACCCATTTTTCTCTAAGACCTGTGAAATTTCGTCCCACGGTAATTCAGCAGTTTCTTTAACTATACTGATATTTCTTTCACTTCCAGCACTCGATGGCGGGGTTTTTCCAATCATTACGGTAAATTTGAGTTCATTTGAGTTCAGATCACTGATAAGTTCACCATCTTGGATGACTTTCCCCTTAATCAAAAACTTTATGGCTTCAACTTCCAATCGGTCATCATTCAATTCTTTTACAAGTAGTTTCTTGATCTCATAAGCAGTTGAATTTGCAGGGAATTCTAAATCAATTTGAAATTTTGGAAGTTTAATTGATTTGAACTGCCCTTTGATTAGTAAAGGAGTGTTACGAGAGAGAACTGAACCATCAACGTCTTTTGACTTTTTAGAAACAGGCAGTTTTGGCAAACTTGGTATTCTAACAGAGTTTAGAGATTTGAGTGGGACAGAATAATCAGAAGCAATCAAAATGTCATGGAAAGATGACACCGAAAGCAAGGTGAGAAAGTTCGAAGCAAATTCGTGCTCTGTGAAGGTTTCAGTGGCCATTTATTTGGTATGTTATGATGAGGTTTTATTTAAAAAGGGCAAGAATTTGCTTTTATTTTTTTTGACATTCGAAAAGAAAACATTAACACCGCAAGAAATTTGAGATAATTCTGAGAAAGTCAATGAATCATTCGAATAAAGGAATCGTACCACCGGTAACAGACTTACCTCAGCAAGAGGAGCGTCTTCTTTTTTTTAACTACCACGAAATTCCAATTCTCACATACAAAAGGTTGGATGATGTCGATTTCACCACCCAAACTCATGATAGACAATTAATCATAACACATTTTCCTAATTATTATGATTTTGATAAAGTGAACCATAGAGTAGTTAGAGTTCCTCGTACTTTTGATAATCAAGGACTTAGCTATCCCAAATTCTCGTCCGTTTTACCGGGAAGGGAAGAAGGTGCTATCATTGGGGAAGATCATGATAATGATACTGATTCTACAAAGATACTGAAGAGTACTGAAACTAATACTGAATTCAAAGTAGTAGGGGAAATAGATAGTCAATTTTATGGTGACAAATCTGTTTCTCCATTGAGTCTTTATTTCACTGACGAAGAATTCAGACAACTTATTGATGATATCAACTGCTTCTTGAAAGATTGTTATGAGTTTGCTAGTTTTTACAATGTTTTAGAGTTTTTAATTGGACTATTCACGTTTTGGATATGGGATGATGTATTCACATCAAGATCAAAGAAAGTAAGTATAACTATTTTTCCTATTCGAAAAGATATACTGATAATATTTTTCAGAAACTAGACCAGCTGAACAATTATATAGAACAAAAAAATGAGCAGTTCAAAGAGAGAGGTATGCATATTGTACCATTGAGAATATCCGGACTAATATCATTGGATTTCATTGTCAAGAAACCAAAAGTCTTATGAAGTTATATGTTTTTACTATACTATTGCTCATTTTACTCTGAGATAACCAGGCTGAAAAAGCATGTGCACTTATTATTGAGGAACATTGAATGAAAACGTCACTTGTATGTTGCTCTATCTATTTGAAAAAAGTTAATTTAAGGTAAGATAGAGAAATCAGATCAAAGATGACGATTTGTTGTGCGTATTTCTATAGTGAACGTGAAAATGTGGAATGCAAAAAAAAAAACCAAGTGGCAGGACTGTTGAAAATCATTACAAAAATTGAAACGTTTTTTATTCTCTCAATTTCTGGATGAAAAAAATAGTTATTAGGTCTGTATACACACTCACTCTGATCTCAGGCGTAACTTGAATAATGCAATAGACAAGTTGAACTCAATTCCGCGAAATTGTCCTGTGATTCAAGCAATACCACCAAAAATTTTCTACCAATTGAGATACTCAATCTTATTACTATAGATTACTCAAATCAGTAAATTAAAAATGTCAGAAATGAATGGAGTTTTTGCTATAAACAAACCACAAGGAATTAGCTCTGCCCAATTTCTGTCAAGGATCCAACGTCTGTTCACGAACTCTGTCAATTTTTCACCAGAACTGTCAAAACTTCAAGGCGAAAAAATTCAGCAAATTCAAAAAGAGGGAGGAAAAGCATCCCGTCGAAAACTACGTAAGGTGCTGAAAGTTAAGATGGGCCATGGGGGAACTCTTGATCCTTTAGCTACTGGCGTGTTGGTAATTGGGATTGGCAAAGGAACAAAATTGTTACAGAACTATCTCAGCGGGAGTATCAAGACGTATGAAACTGAAGCGTTGTTTGGCGGAAGTACTACTACTGGCGATATTGAAGGAGAACTTTTAACCAGAACAAGAACATTAGGGATTACACAGAAACTAATTGATGAGATTCCAAGTAAATTTAAGGGTGAACTAAAGCAAACACCTCCAATTTTTGCAGCTTTAAAAATGAATGGGAAACCATTATATGAGTATGCAAGAGAAGGTATTCCATTACCAAAGGCTATCAAAGCTAGAGATGTAAAAATATATGAATTGGAAGTTTTCAAAGACACTTTAAGCAAAGAACACGAATATGAAATCAAGCAATTTCCTAAAGATGTTGAAGGTTTGCAAGAAGAGCTGTTCAATAATCCAACTTTAAATGACGATAAACTATATTACTCCAAAGAATACTGTGAGTCACAAAATCTGCCAATTGAAGAAGAAATAACAATTGATAAGCCAGCTCCGTTGGATCCTATTGAAAAAGAATCTAATTTTAAAGCCCCTCTATTACATTTCAAAGCTAAAGTCAGTTCTGGGACGTATATTAGATCCCTGATCAGCGATATCGGTAAGAGCTGTGGATCCAGTGCTTATATGGTTAAACTTGTTAGATGTCAACAAGCAGAATGGGAATTGGAGAAGAATGTGTTTGAGATGAAAGATTTTGAGGAAAGAGATGAAAGGGTTTGGGGAAAAGTTCTGAAAGAAGTTTTTGATAAAGGAGGTGAGAAAATTGAAAATTTAAAGCTTTTATTTGATGCAGCTGAGAGAGAAGTTGAAAAGTTGAAGAAACAACAAGAAAAGTTGCAAGCACAGGTTCAAAAAGAAATCAATGAAGAAATAAGACAACAGGAGGCAGTGAAAGCTTCCGAAGAGGAAGGAGTTAACAATGAGAAAAAGAGGAAATTAGAGGAATAGACCAGTATAAATAATGTTCATAAAACAATGATTAAACACTAGTTAAACATTAAATAGATTACATCTCAATTGATAGCCTCGAACGTGTTCAGAACCCCAGGAGAATCCTCCTCCAATCTCTTTATCAACGCGTCTTTTTTCACACCCCAATCATCAACTTGATCCTGGGTGATAACAGGGAAAGGTCTGCCATATTCACCAATTTTTTCAACGCCGCCGCCCAGCTCAGTCAAATCTCTTAGATATGCAACAACATTATTACCGCCGATTCTATGATATGATCTATTTTTTCCCAATTTCTCCTCTCTTTCCCTCACCCAAGCATATTGTTGTGCTTGAGTAGGAAGTTGGATTTTACCAGCAAGATATCTTGAGATCAATACGCTTTGATATTCAAAACATCTGAAACTCAAGGCACCAACAGGCACACCGGGAGTTGAAATTTTTGGATCTTTAATATGAAAAGTATGTTGAAAGTTATGTGGTAAGTAAACACCGTTTGCACTGAAGTCAGGCCACAGATGCCTCAAATAAGGATATGAATAATCATAGCCTGTTCCATAAATTATATAATCTGGATTCCTTATAACAGTGCCGTCATCGAAAATTGCATCAAATCCATTATCAGTGACAAAATATTTTTTTATAACTGATTTTAAAGTAACTTCTTTTGCTGTTTCTCTTGATTTAACTCTTTGTGAATCTAAATGTTCAGATCTGTAAACTTTTTTAGCAATTCTTGACACCACATTTGAAATGTCAATACCGGATGCAGATCCACCAACAACTATGACAGTTTTATCTTTATAGAAGCCATCATTTCTAAATTGTTTAGCATACTTTACTCGATCAGGATATTTATCTAACACTTGATCTAAACCTTCAACTTTTGGAATCCATGGAACATGATAATGACCAGTAGCTAAGACCAAAGCATCAAATTCTTCTTTCCACCAGATATCAATTATGTTTCCATTCTCACTAACTGATTCTTTTCTTAGAGTTAAAACAAAAGTAGAATTAGGATCAGAGTAATTTTTGTCAACTCTTTCTAAAGTAGTATTGTAAACGACAATATCGTTATGGGGTTGTATGTAATCTTCAATATACTCTTCAACGTAGTTTCTTGAAGTGAAGGGATCGATATCAGGCCTATCCAGCACTTTCCAAGTAGGCTTGTCACTAAAAGTCATGAAATGTTCGGGAACATTGGTTCGGATAAACTCATATGCCGGAGTATTTATGAATCGTGGAGTAGTTGATCTTTGAGTTATGATTTGAGTACCGACCTTAACAGAAGCCAACTCAGTAGGAATAGGCAATTGTGGGTCATTGAAGGCTTCAGTTGTTCCTGGTCTCACTTGGATCAGGTCTGGTGTTTCGTCTAGGATCCATACACCACCAGCTTTAGGCTTTCTTTCAAATACCTTCACCTTGGAGAAAGCCTTCTCCTTCACGAAAGCATCCACTGCAACAGATCCTGAAGCCCCAGCTCCAATCACAGCAATAGAAGACGCCCTTGCTTGTATGGTCATATCAATATGGACTCCTGGCTTTAAATACAAAGAAAATAGCTGATTGTTAGTGGTTTATATAGAGGAAAGCCACATCCGCTGATTCTTCCCAATTTGGAAAAACGTCCTTGGGCCACAGTTTAATGTTAGTATTATATAATCAATATAAACTGCTGCTTTCCTATTCATTAGCTGATTTCGCAAGACATCCACACTTTGGAGCATTATTATTCGTATTTAAAGGATGTATATTTTTCTGATTTGTGGTTACTGGTGACGTTCATTAATTAATCAATCCATCAATGGTAAAATCAGTGGCCGTTATTGGGGGAGGTGCCTCTGGGGCCATCGCGTTGGACTCATTGTTGGCTGAAAAGGTCTTTGATGAGGTTGTACTTTACGAAAGAAGAGACGTTCTTGGTGGTGTGTGGGTACTGGATATAGAGCCAGATAATCTCGATATCCCACCAGGTCTAGATCACTACAAACTGGATCCACCTTTGGTTTCTCCTTTGAATGAAGAAATTAGGAAAACTAACGCCCCAAGACCGTCTCAACAACGGTACCATCATACTGCGTCGTATGAGAACCTTAGAACAAACATCCCTGAGCAGTTAATGACATATTCAGATGAAAAAAACTGGGGCGATTTGCCAGAGGAAAACTATCGTGTTGATGATATTTACATTCGTGGTGTTGCTGTCCAGAGATATATCCAACGATATTTGGAACGCCATTCTGAAAACATTGTTTATAGAACAACAGTGGAGAATATATCAAAAGATTACAACGATAAAAACTCTCAATTTATACTCACTTTAAGAACTGAAACCGATGAAATTGATTCTTCAACTGGGCTGAAATTAGATCATTGGAACACAAAGAAGTTTGATGCCGTTGTCATTGCCACTGGCCATTATCACGTCCCTTACATTCCAAACGTCCCAGGATTACAAGAGGTTTACTTAAGGTATCCATCCAAAGTTAAACATTCGAAGACTTTCAGAGTTACGGACGATTTCACCAATAAAAGAATCATCGTTATTGGAACGAGAGCCTCAGGTGCTGATATTGTTCAAATTGCCAGTGAGAAAGCATTGGAAGTTTACCAATCCAAGAGAAGTCAAGTTGGGTTGAGGTGGACTGATGCTAAGAACTTGTTCTTGAAACCTGTTATTGAAAGATATGAATTACGTGATGGTAGAGATATCATTGTTCATTTTGCTGATGGAACAACTGTAGAAAATCCAGATGAAATAATTTATGCCACTGGGTTCAAATATTCCTATCCATTTCTAGAAAACCAGTATCCAAATTTCACAACTGGCTACGTTATTCCTGATTTATATCAACATACTTTCTTTACAAAAGATCCGTATTTATCGATCATCGGCGTTCCAACTGATGCCATTTCATTCCGTGCTTTTGAGTATCAGTCAGTTTTAGTTTCAAGGTTTTTGAGTGGAAAAGTTAAACTACCACCATTGGAGGAACAATTAAGATGGCAATTGGCTAGATACAAGACTAAAGGTAACACTAGGGCATATCACACAATTGATCTTGGTGGAAAATTTGAATACTTAGAAAAACTTACTGAACTCGGAGGTGGACTTAAACCAATAGGTGGTACTGGCAGACCATTTCCTGCTCTTACGTCTGAAGATAAGGAATTACAAAACTCTCTATTGGCTAAATTTCATCAATTTTTTAGTGAACCTGAAATTGATAATAAAGATTATCCGAATGGTATTATTACTGTTCCTGAATTCAAACCATGAACTCATAGTCTATACCTAAATGACTGTACTGTTCACACTTGTGCTAGAAAAATAAATTTAAATAAGACCGCTAAATTGATGTAGTTATTGCTAATTTGTTGTTAATCCGGATTTAACCCAATCAGGAAGTCCATAAGATCTCATCTATAAAGCTACTTTTCACTAAATAAAAAGCAAATGTATTCCTTTATCTATATAAAATGCCAAAGAAAAAGCAGCAATTATTTGATTTTAAAACTCGCGCTGGCCCCTCTCCTTTCGGGTATAAAATCACTGGCAATGAAAATAAATTAAAGCCATCAGCTACTTTTATCAATTATAGTATTTTTCTCAAAAATTAACAGCTCTATTGACAGAGCTTTGACCTCTAGCTATACTTCCGGTACGTGTAGTGTTCCCCCTAGTAACGCCACTATGACCCAATTGAGCCAAGTCATCATCGTCCTCGTCATCATAAGCTGTGATTCCTTCATCGTCATCATTCCATTCTTGTCCTGTATGATCAATATTAGAGTTTTTCTTTCTATAATACCATAAGACTCCCAAAATTAGCCCAATTAATGCTGGAACAACAATACCAACAACACATCCAATGACCACTTTGTCATGGGAAGATAATCCAGATGATGATGTTGCGTTTTTGGCTTGACCTGTTGTAGTAGAAGTGGACGCAGATGTGGATGCAGACGTAACAACCTCGCCGTTTGAAGTGAACACTGTGGTAACAGTGAGAAGTTTGATACTGAATGAGGTATATGCAGAAGATTTTATGGACGAAGTTTCTTTGGAAGAAGCTGCAGATGATGCTGTGGATGAAGATGAAGATCTTGTGGTAGCTGAGGGATCAGAAGTTGACTCAGGAATTGAAGATGAGATAGGACTTGGTGAGGATGAAGTGGTGGGCAATGCTTCTGAAGAAGACACGCTAGTGAGTTGCTCAGAAGAAGAAGAAGTCGCTAAAGTGGAAAAAGAATCCTGAGTTTCAACAGTATTCTGATCATTTTCAGATGAAGTTGGGGATGAGGAATCAGTTGTAACTTGGTCATCTGCAGAGGAGGAGGATGGGGAGGAGGTAGTACGGGAAGCCGAGCTTGCTGAGGTTGGGCTGGAAGATGGTGTTGAAGATGTGTTAGCAGATGGATTGCTGGATTTATTAGCAGATGTATTGGTAGATGGATTGCTAGCTGTATTATCGGATTGGCTGGTAGATGGACTGGCACTTGGACTGGCACTTGGACTTGCTGAAGATATAGGAGTTGATGAGCCTGAAGGAGTTGAAGTCTGTGGGCTTACAACTGGTTGAGAAGAGGAAGCAGAGGGAGAAGCAGATGAAGCAGTGACACCTGAGGAGCTTGCAACAGGGGATGCGCTTGAGTTTGGGCTTTCTGAGTTTGAAGTTGGTTGAGCATTAGCAGACGAAGCAGTGACTAATGCAGCATCTGTGCCAATGGAACTAGACTGTTGAGATACAGTGAGTGCAAACAGCGAAGCTAGAAAGACCCATTCCTCCAATCTAAACTTCATCGTCGTGGGAGGATTCGACTAAAGTGAAAAGATTCTCAAGCAAAAGTAAACGGAAATTTTTATAAAAGGTACAGAAATCTTTTTATAGATATTGAAGCTTTTTTTTTTCACCTTGAGAATGTTCATTTTTTTCTATTTTGAGACACAATGAAGAACGTATTTTCTTAAAAAAACATGCACAGAATCTCTGTATAAGTCATATGCATCGGTATTACATGATACGATTACTACATCCAAGAAACTCTGTTTTTTGCCAGGCGAATTTGGCTTATGTTTTGCCGATATGGAAGATCTTTTAATTGTAGAGATTGCATCCTATTGTCTTTCTACTTTGACAGATCCTGCCCAGGTTATGCTAGCGGAACTTTAATAAAAGGTAGCATCTTGTTATATTCTGTCTATATTATACCTTGTACACCATATTACACCCTTGACTTAACTTCAAAGTCCAATATTGTGATAATTACGGCTCTGTTTGAGGACTAGACTATTTAAGTCGGATTTTGTAACAATCACGTGATCATAACAAAACACCACCGGATCGCGTATTTTGGTCAACTTTTTCAATTTATACCGATTTGAAATTACTTTCCGTCACTTTTGGCATTTTTGGCACACAAAAGTCGACCGAAACTAATTAAAACGCACATTAATAATGTCTTTGAATCAGCAAGCTTTGGCCAACTTGGATGATGCTTCAAGAACGGAAATTTTATCCTTCATCGAGTCTGAAAATTCAAAATCAAAAGTTCAATCTTCTATTCATCAATTCACCAATTTGTGTTTCAAGAATTGTATTAACGACATTGGGAATGGACAAATTAGTGCTAATGAAGAAAGCTGTTTGAAAAACTGTGTCAACAGCTTTTTGGATACCAACATCAAAGTCGTTCAGGGGTGAGTTAAAATAAACTACACGAGAAGAGATGTGCTTTACTAACAATAATCAAAACAGTTTACAAGCTGCTCAACAACAATGAAAATAAAAACATAGGGCTTTCAATATTTGAGTTACTGTAAATAGTTAAAATAGATTAATGTCAGATTTATTATTAGTATTATTGTAAAGAAACCTATTAAATAAGTAAACAGCTAACAAATTATGAAGGTTATGAGCGTTTCTAAACGTACATAATCAAAAAAAATTAGTGACTCCATTTCCATTTTCTCTTTCAAAGTACAATAAAACTTCAACAATGAAGCCATCGTTAAACCTTCTCCTAAAGCAAAGCAGTAAGCTGAGACAGAGATCTAAGAATATTGTTGATGCTTTTGGGACGGGGACCCATTCTCATTCAGATGAGATATCTTTCACTAGAACTTTTAATAGGATTATGCAACAAAGTGAGAAAACCTCAACTTTTAAATCAACAAGATCTATAATAGAAGAATCATCTGACTTATTTAATCAATTTGGAAACACATCCACAAATTTATCGAAGATCTCATACCAAATCAATCCGATCAATGACAAATTAAAAAGGACAACTACGGAGACTAATACTAATTATGAATTTGAATTCAACAGAGAGTATTTAAATTTAGAAAAAAGGACACAATTACTCACAGCTCTAAACTCCTCTTTGAAAGTAATGAAAAAATTTCCAAATGATTACCAGTTGATGGAATTTCTCCAGAAAACAGTGTTAAAATTCAACAAATCTCTAATTAAATCATCGAAATTTAATGATGATTTACTAATTAAGATCAAATCAACAAGTGAAAAGACTCCATTAGAACCAGTTCTTGACCAATTCACCTTGCCTATGATCATTGAACAAGGAATTCACTTATTGTCAACCAAGTTTAAATCACCACAAGAAGCCCTAACGATATTTGAAATGGTGAAGAATCTCAACCTGAAAACTTTCATCTATTGTATAAACATTGAGATTTACAATGAAATCTTGAAGATATATTGGAATGATTATAGAGACATAAATATGGTTTCCTATCTTATTGAAGAGCTCAAAATTAATGGAATTCAAGGAAATCTCACAACCGTTCAAATTTTGAATAAAATCTCGGTGGAAATGCATAGATTGTTGAATGGAGATGATTACGGTGATTCCTTAGAAGTATCCATTTTTGATCTTGAAAAAGGGTTGAGACAAGACGAGAAAAAAGCGCCGGTTTATAACAAAAAAGACGAGGATATAATTCTCGAAGTTGACCAGTACATCCACGATCTTAACAAAACTATCACTGTATAGAATTTCTTAGTTTACGAACTTTTTAATGTCTTTTTTTAGTTGATGCCTTCTTTTTCGTATGGGCCGGAAAGTTCATTGTCGACAAAAAAAAACATTCGAAAAACAACCTCAAAGCTGATTTTACATGCTCATTTCGCCAATTTATTTTCTTACCCCTGTGGCTTTATACTACCTTTATACCTCTCAAATGTCTCATCAACTACCATTCAAAGAAATCTGCGAGAATAGTAAGGTTTTGGTCAACAGATTCGTAAACCTTCCCAATTCTTCAAGCTTAATCTTATCAACGAAACAGAAAGTCATAAAGTCGTTAAAAATTTTGCAGGAGACTCTAGATTCGTTCGGTCATGAACAGGTTGCCATCTCCTATAATGGTGGTAAAGACTGTTTGGTAATGCTGGTGTTATTACTAGCTCAAATCTCCATCAGTTTTAGTGAATTTTCAGATAACTTTAATTCAATACTGACTGTACTGATTAATGATGAAGAACAGTTTCCAGATTTAGTTCGGTTCATCGAATCTTCATCAAAGCAGTATAATCTTAATATCGTTAAATACAACAACGTATCGCTAAAGCAGGGATTTACTCAATTCCTTAAAGATTACCCACAGACCAAATCAATCATAGTTGGGACAAGAAGATCAGATCCGTATGCTTCCACTCTAAACTATTTCAATGAGACAGACAATGACTGGCCCAAGTTTATGAGAGTTCACCCAATGCTTGACTGGCATTATGACGAAATATGGTGTTTTTTGAAAGAACTGAAGATTGATTATTGCAAACTATATGATTATGGTTATACTTCCATTGGAGGTATTGACACAACAGTGAGGAATCCACATTTGTTGAAAAAGGATGGTACATACTCGCCAGCATTTGAACTGAAGGGTAAAGAATGTGATAATGTGGAAAGAGAAGGAAGAAACATCACTAAAAAGTAAATGGACTTCTTTTATAAAGACAAAGTATACACTTTTATTTCCTAATTAGGCAATCAATAAGTATTATGTAAAACAGAAAAACTATTAAACGAATGAACCTATAAACCTTTCTTTTCAAAGATGCAAAACAAATAAAACTAGAACAAGATGGACTATCAAAATAGAATAGGCTCTAAAAAGGGTTCTGGTGGTGTAGCATCTCAACAAGAACAGAATATTCAGACAAAAAAAAGAATCTCTCAGTTGTTTGATATATCTAACGACCCTTACGTCTTCAAAAACCATCTAGGTCAATTAGAATGCAAATTATGTCTAACTATCCACTCATCCAATGAAAGTTATATGAATCATATAAACGGAAGAAAGCATCAGTTGAACCTTCAGAAAAGAAGTATACTGGAATCCAAACAATTACAAAAACAACAAATTAATAAATCCAATCAATCACAGCCAATAATAACAGACCAAAATGATAAATCTCAAGGAATACCATCTTATAAAATCCAAAAGATAAGAAAGGTCGAGACTAATCAACTGGGACTATTTATTTCAATCAAATATCCCAAGACAATGAAAACTGCTTCACTCGCCAATAATTTGAAATTCGAACCGCAATTTAGATTCATGTCAACTTTTGAATCAAATAAAGACCTAATAAAAGATCCAAATCATCAATATCTTATATTTGAATTTGAAAACTTTGAACATATAGGATTAAAAGTCCCTGGTCTGAACGTTGATTTGACAACGATTTGGAGCGTTTGGGATGAAGATTTAAGAGAGTTTTACTTTCAATTCTTATACGAGAGTAAAGATAATAATGGTGTGTGAATAATTTTGAATTTACTACACTTTAATGGAGTTTTTTACATCCAAATTTTCTAATAACACAAAATTAATCATCCCATTATAAGCCATTAAAGCAAAAAACACACAATAAAATTACAACCCTAATTTCTCTTCAATTTGTTTCAAGTATAACTTTACATGACTATTCAGTCTTGTTATTTCCAAACTTGTTTCATCATATTCTTTTTTAAATTCCATTTCTAAATCGTTCATCTCGTTTTGAACGTTTTCAATATATTTTCTTTTAAAGTTTAGTTCTTTATCGTTCAATTTTTTCTCTTCCATCAAGTTTTTATAAAAGTCATGTAATTCATTTAGTTTAGCTTCATACTCTTCTTGTTTAGAGTCTTTCAAACTTTGTGTTCTCGACGTTTTTTCATGAATATTTTTAATTTGTCTTGTTAACAATTGAATTTTTCTATCCAACTCGTTCAGTTTCAAAAATTTATCATCATGAAGATCCTTTAGTTGGGTAAGTTTAACCTGTGAATTTGAAGATTTGGCTAACGTTGCTGTTAATTCATCAATGATCTTCAACAAGTTCTTCAAGTCTGCATTTAGGATGTTGAGGGATTCGATTGTTATGGCTAATTTTCTTGATCTTAATTCTAAATCATTCAAAGTTTGTTCATCCAATTTTAATGAAGAGTTCATATCACTAATAATTTTAGTAACTATTTCAGGAGATTCAATAACGTAGTTTTTTGTTTTTTCCAAATCCTTCTTGGAACTTAACAAAAAATAGTTATGATCTTCTAATTGTTTTATAAGTCTAACTTTCTCATCCTTATAGTCTTTGTGTTCATCAGTTAACGATTCTTGTACTTTTTTCAGTTTTTTCAATTCTTGTTCAACTTCCCTATTATGTTGATTGATTTGATCTAAATTCACCAAAATCCTTTGATTATGTTGTTTCAATTCTGCAATTTTAGATTTAAATAATTTATTATTTTGTAAATTAGTTGAATGTTTTTCAAATTTAATGTTGTTATGTTGAATAATGTTTTCATTGTCATATAAATGCTCTTCTCTGAATCTAGCAAAATTCACAACAGCGCTTAATAATCTTTTGATTTTTGGGGGCTCAGGTTTGATCAAATCAGTCAATATGAAATCATAAACTCCGCAATCAACAAAAAACTTGTAAAGCAAACTTTGTAGAGAAGTCAGTTGAAGAGAGTCCTGAAAGTCCTCATCTTCATCTTGGGCTATTTTTTGGCGTATTTTAGCAGGTTGGACGAATAGAAAACAATCCAAAATCTGTTCAAACAGCGACTGGACAAAGATCGGTGTTGGTTTGTAGAGATCTTCTTCTGGCGCGTTTAGGTTGCAGCTTTTGAGACAGATAGACAATTCTGGTACTTCAAGCAACGGGAATCGGTCATTTATGAGAGAGTCATGCTTTTTGGTGGAGTTTAGACGTGACATTTCGGTGATTTTAGTGCGTTTTCTTTGTTTACTTTTTTTTGATTTGTTTTGATGTTTGTTTTTCTTTTGAAAATCATAAACAATTCAAATTCCGAGGAATTTTAAAATTCACGTGACATGACAAGGTCGATATTGGAGATTCTTTTTGCACAAAATTAACACCTCCAAAAAGTGTTCCAAAATCTATTAACCTTGTTGGACTTTGCCATAAAACTACTAAAATGTTGAGAACTACACGGTCATTCGTAACTTCCACTCGCCTTTTTAAGTCGCATGCAGTTAATTCTCCTAGAATTTCCACTTCTATCAATGAAGACAATAAAGAAGTGATCAAAATCCATCCTCTTGAACGTAAAAATGAAACTATCGATGCTAAACGAGCTAGATTAGTTTATCAAAGTAGAAAAAGAGGGATATTGGAAACCGACTTGTTGCTGTCCAGATTTTCCAAGAAATATTTGGCTAGTTTTTCTGAAGTGGAGTTGGATGAATATGATCGTTTATTAGACCATCTAGATTGGGATATTTATTATTGGGCTACTAAAAACTATGAGATCACCCCATTACCAGAAGAATTAAAAGAATCAAAGATCTTACAATTGTTGCAAGAGTTCAGTGAGAATAAGGAACGCGAAATTCTAAGAATGCCAAACTTATTCGAAGAAGAGAAATAGAAATGCACATAATCAAATCACAAATTTGTACATATAATTTATATCAACTATATTGGTCGTAACCCCCGTATTCAAAATTATTGTTAGGACTTTTCGTAGTGTTTTGTACTTGTGGTACTTGCTGTCCAATCGTGCTTGCCAGAGGACCTACCCCAATTTCGCTTAAGACAATCTCAGCACTAGTGTTGTTCAAATTGATATCAGTTGGCAAGGCAAGGTTATTAGCGTTGCAGAGTTTCTTCAGTTTCCAAATGAGTTCGACTTCCTTTCTATTATTCTCATCAATCTTGTTCTGTAGGTCCTGAATGTATTCCACTCCTTTGGTCAGTATCTGTCCTTTGTTAGGCTTCCCATCCTTCGTTCCACTGGAACGGTCCTTATTGACGTGAAAGTACTCTTCTGGTACCAGAGACAGTAACTCCTGGATCTTCACATTCATATTGTCGCGTTTTTTACGGTCCTCCAGTTCGTCATAGAGCTCAGACTTGACAGACTTTCTTCTCGTTGCCTTGTGTATCTTTCCTTCATTAGTCACGTTATAACTTTCCGAGTTAAACGACTTTGAAAGAGAATTTTTCACGTTAGTGTCAACGAAGGTGTCGAGAATGTTGTTATCGACGCTCATTTTGTGTGTTTCTAATGGTTTTCGTATGACTTTTTGTGCGTCTTCATAATTGTTGATTTGTCTAAGTATATCAATTTTAATTTCGCAAATGTATTTTTTATCGGAGAAAATAGAAAAAGGCTATAATTCACCTCCAAGCTCAACAAGAACTGAAAGAAGCGGCATAAAAATCTACTAAAAACTCGCTCATAAATGTCAATCCCGATTGATCTAGAATCACAGACAACCCATAAGTCTGCCTTCAGCTTTTTAACGGATCTTATACCATCCAGATCGATTAGATTGTCATCGTCAGCCATAACGCCAGAAGAGCAGATAGTCCAAGAAGAACCATGGCTAAATCTGTCAAAATTTGATAAACTGATCCTTTTTGCAATAACAATGAGTGGCTCCCTGAGCTGTTATATTATTTGTTTTTTGCTGTTCCCAATTTTGTCAATAAAGCCTCGAAAGTTTGGAGTTTTATGGTCATTGGGCTCCATTCTATTCTTATCAAGTTTTGGTTTATTACAGGGGTTCGCTAATTACTTGAGGTCTTTGAAGGAAAGACTATGGTTTAGTATCTCATTCATTGGGAGTATTGCTTTGACTTTGTTTTGTTCTGTTTATTTAAAGAATTGGGTTTTGAGCTTAATTTTTTGCATTCTTCAATTATTGAGTCAGCTGGTTTATACTATCAGTTATTTCCCATTTGGAAGAGGCGGATTGAAATTAGCTGCAGGTTATGCCACCGGACAAGTTGATACTTGGATAAGTTCGTGATATATTAATAGTTAATAATTTGTATTACTTTCAAGTTAATAATAATATCTGTTTATTTGATTCATTCTAGTTTATTCAAAACAATGTATTGTTCATATGGTTCGAAGTCTTTTAACTTCTCCAAAATGACTTGCTTATATTTGTTATTGTCAATGTTTTCCAATTTTAAATTGACAACACCAACTAAACCTAAAATCCCTTCAAAAGTATCCAAGCTCAAATATTTAGAAATTAAGCTATTTAAATCTCCAAATTCGACATTTGGGAAATTTTTTTCTAAACCTTTTTCACTCAATATTTTGGAAATACCAGCAGTAGTCTTAAACTTCAAACTTAACAAATACTCTAATAAACGTTCATAATGACCCTGAGTTAATTTATCCAGTTTAGTCAAGGCACCTAATGCCAATGCGATTTTATTCAACTTAAATTGTAGTCTGAATTGTAAATCATTAGAAGATATCAAATCATCGCCATGTTGTTCTTCCCATAAATGTTGGAAAAATTCTAATTGGAATCCATCAACTAACCAGTTTTCCAAGTCATATAATTTTTTACCAAAGACGTCATCATCGTCATCATAAGCAATGGCTTTCTTTTTTTCTAATTCTAATTGCTTCGACTTATTAGCTTTATCCTTCTTGGTCTTTTTATCTTTGGTGGTTTGTTCTTCGATTCCTTGCTTTGTCAATCTTTTACCAAAGTAAATCTCACTTGCACCTTTAACTGCTCTGACATAAACAGGACTCTTGTAGATAGAATCTTCCCAAGTAAGCATCTCCATATAAGCTCTAGGAGTACCTCTTCTTGTGCAGTAAGTGTGAAAATCTAGCTGATCATTATAGTACTCTTCAAAGATTTTAACAATCCCCTTAAATCTTTTTAAAGCTAAGCCACCATATTTCTCAACATTTTCAAGCAATGTTTTTTGATTTTCTGAAGCTTCTTTCTGATAAGCCCTTATTGAATCTTGGTATAATCTCAAATAAGCTTCTGCAGACTCAATAATGAACCAAGACGCTTGCATGGTGTGTAAATCTTTGATACCATTCAAGGTGCCCTCGTCATTCTTGGTGAAAATAGAAACAATTTCAGTTGCTTTTTCTAAATTATTGGCACGTAAATAATATTTTGCGGTCTTGGAATTGATGAAACGATCTTGTAAATCAATCAATCTTCCTTCGTTCATAATTTCAGCAGCTTTAGTAGCATCGCCTAAATGCTTAAAAATTCTTGCTTTCAAAATATATAATTCAACCATTGTCGGAGTATGTTTAATCGCTTTTTCTATCAATGATTGTGCTTTTGTCAAATTTTTCAGATATAAATAATGTTGAGCCAAGAAATAAGTGGTCCATATCCAGATTAATGGATCCAAATTTTCAGATTCATAAAATTTCAAAACAACTTCTTCGATTATTGCAATTTTTGATGAATTTGAATACAATGGTTTGACATTCGTGAAGGCTGCAGGGACACCTCTTTTCAATAAACCTAATACATAAGATTCAACCTTTTCTTTGAATAAATCGCCAGATGTGAAAGTCAACGGAAAGAATTTTGGGGCATCGCTTTTAGGATAAAAAGTTTGCAGTTTTTCATATAATGCATTTCTAAAATTTGCTGATTTGTCCAGGGTTTCCAAACTAACTTCCAACAAAGTATAGTATCTAAAATCATCAGGATTTCTCTTTAGTAGTTGTCTGTAAACTTTGGAAGCTTCCTTCTTCTTGCCCAACTTCAACAGATATTTCCCTTTCAACTCTAATTCTTCATATTTGTCAAAAGTATCTAAACTCTCCAGATCTTTCAAAGCTCTCTCAGTATCTTGTTTCCCGATAATATGATTTTTATATAATTCTAGCTCAGAATTCTCAAACATTTCGGCTTCACTTAACTTCCCTCTAGCTAAATCTTCAAATTTGGTCAAGGTCTTTTCAGCAGCAGCATAATCACCATTTAGATCATAAGCAATAGCTAAAGCTGTCCAGTTTGCTCTATAACCCATGAATTCATCGAGATAGGCCAATCTTGTCTTAGCAAGTCCCTTTAGATCACGAGTTTGTAATTCCATGATGCTCAGATCTCTCAAGATCTGTTTGTTGCTCGACCCGGAATCAATAGCTTTTCTAAAGTATTTGGAGGCTTCAACATAGTTTTGTTGAGCTCTTCTCAAAATTCCTAAAATGTGATTCAAGATTGGAGAATCAGGGTTTTTAGAAACAGCCTTAGATACATATAGTTCAGACTCATCAGCTTCTTTTAAAAAATGTAAATCTAAAGCTTTCAAAGCCAGCGCTTCAGCATAATTTGAATTTTTCTTCAAAATAGTTTCAGATAATTTCAACGACTTTCTATATTGTTTGGACTCATAGAGTTGAAGTGCCTCTTTGAACTGGGTGTCCTCTTTATTGGCAATTGGTTGCACAGTACGACGGGTACGAGACATCTGAAAAGGTTTTTTCCTCTAGATTGTTAGAGATTTACTGAATTCTAACAAACATTTTGTTGAATTTGTTTTACTTCGGTTTTTTTTTCAACGATTATTATAAAAAAAATCCGCGAAAACATTGTGGGACTATCAAAATATCACCAACTTTTCAAAAGCTGATTTTAAAACTACTTACTTTGTAAGTACAGTAACATATATTAGTCATTTGTAACTAATTTCCAGGGTGCCCTTTAAATGCTACTCTTAGTATCTCTTTTTCTAGCTCTTCACCACCATCAACTTTGAAATAGTCAACACCCCCATCTCTCAATTTCTTTAATCCATCATTATCTTTGACAAATGTATCTGGTTCAACAACTCCAACAAAAACTGTCTTGATTCCATAATCCAGTATTCTATCAACGCATGGTTTGTTCCCACTCAATCTCAAAGAACAAGGCTCCATGGTTGTATAAATCACAGTTCCTTTAGGAAATTCTTTTTTATCTTTATTGTTCTGAAAATATTTCGTTATGGCGTTTTGCTCAGCATGTGTATTACCACTTATCTCTCTTGAATATCCACTACTTAAAATAATACCATCATGAACTATCACTGCACCAACACTGAACGCAGCATCTGTATCTTCGCATTTATTAGCATTCTCCAATGCAAGCTTCATGAATTTAATATGTTCATCTAAGGCCCAAGAAGGCAATTCGGTTTGATATGCGAAATCAGAGGACGAGTACCGGAAAGCGTGGAGCCATAATTGTAAGTCTGTTGGTTTGGGGTCTGAATATAATTCTGTATCACAAATCTCACATTTTGTATCAAGAAGCCGTTCGCCACCACTGTTGCCATCAGAGTTCTCAAATTTTTGAGAGTACCATGAACCAGCAAGCTTCGTTTTCCCAACTTGGTCTAATCTCTCTTTAATTATCTCATAATCAGCATCCCCATTTTTACCCAAGCCATCACCCCAAACCTCTAAATCAGAGTATATAGGGTCATTAGCAATAGGATAACCTAGCCATTGTAGATGAACTCTAATTTGGTGTGTTCTTCCAGTGAGAGGCATACATTTGACTATACTTGTGATACCGTCACTACTCAACTTCTTAAAAACGGTAACTGCATCTTTTCCGTCAATTTCATCAACTGCATTCAACGCTAATCTCGGTTCAACTGTTCTCAATTTTTTTTCGATTCTAATTTCTTCATCTGGAAAAATGCCTTTCACTTTAGCGATATATTCTTTTTGAACTTCATGTGCTTTTAATTTTTCAACAAATTTATCTGCACCTTTGGGACTATTAGCTAAGAACATTAAACCTGAGGTCAATCTATCCAACCTATTACAAGGATGTACTTCGAGTCCGTTCTCGAGTTTTAATATCTTTGTCACTGTATTGAATCTATACCTTCCAGTCGGATGAACAGGCATACCACCAGGCTTATCAATGACTGTTAGTTCTTCATCTTGGTGAACAATCTTAATTTTCTTTGAAGAAACTGCAGGCTCGTGACGATGCAATCTGTGGCTTATCAAGTCACCATTTTTAACAATTGTTTCCAAAGAAGCAGGTTTATGGTTGACTAAAACTTGACCATTTTCAATTGATTCTTTATAATATTGTTCATCACGATCTCTAAACTCATTTGAGAAAATGTCAAATAAAGTACGATCTCTCCAGCGAAGTTTACAATACGTTAGGTAAGTGTAGTAGTATGGTTCGACTTTTCTTAGATGCTCAGTCAGTGTATAATTGCAGAGATCATCATTTATTGCATCTTGGTGGTTTTCCTGTGATTTTTGACGAAACCCTGAATTTGAACATAATTTTGTCTGTTTTTTCGGTGGTTGTTGGGAAGCTATTGGAGAACTTGATCGTGGAATGCTGGAAACATTGGAAGACATTCTTCTCGTTAAAATCTTGAACATGAAACGTTGCGTAAAATAACAAACCCTTTGCTTTTTCTTTAGAAGCTTTTTTTTTCCCGTGTATTTTTTTACATAATCACTACAACCTCAAAAAGTTAGACATTAAACATAAATAAATGTGTCACAACTTTCCTTTGAATCTCCCTGAATATTTAGCTTTGAAAAAATCCCAATACGCTTTTTCTGACATCAATTCTGCATTATCTTTAGCAACCAGATCCAAGCCAGTTACAACATCTTTGTTGTAATTTGTAACAAGTGCAAGATGCCTTTTTGTTCCTCTCACAGCAGGTTCGTATTTGTCTTTGATGACTTTGGCAAGTTCGAGCGCTTTCTTGAACGCATGCTCCTTATTATCTGAGACATCACTGATGATTCCAAACCTCAATGCCTCTTCTGCAGAGAACTCAGCAGCTGTCAAAGCCCATTCGTTGAGCTTGGAAGCGTTTCCCATAATCACACCCAATCTTTGCAACGAGCCAATATCGGCCATGATTCCGATGTCAATCTCTTTAATACTGAAACGAGTATCTTTTGATGCTATTCTTATGGCAGTAGCGCTAATGATGTCGAGTCCCAAGCCATAACAAATTCCATGAATCACTGCGATGACAGGTATGCCAAACTCGATAGGAGCATTAATGCATTTCTGGAAGTGTTTGATGTGTGGATAGAGCGCATCTCTGGATGCCGGTTGCATTGATGTAAGGTCAATTCCTGAGCTGAAGTGTTTTCCTGATCCAGATAGTATGATCACTCTTGCTTGTGTGTTTTTGTTCAGGTGCTCAATAAGCTTATAGTACTGGTTCCAAGTAGATTCGCTGTAGGCGTTAGCCTTTGCAGGTCTGTTTGTCTCGATATGGGCGATTCTGGTAAAAGGAAATGACACTCTGAAGTGTGGAAACTGCTCATCTAAGCTCATATTTCTATTATTTATCCGATGTAGTATGCCTTGAATCTTCAAATTGGGATTTCGTGGGCTTTTTATTATTTTATACGTTAAGTTTCGCTCCTCGGTATGGGAAAAAGTGGAGAAAGGTTATGAGTGATATTGCTTTTCTAGCTTCTAATACTTACAAAATATTACTTTCCTGCATACTAGCTCCAGATTACTTTCCAAGATAGATTACACTAGCAATAAAGTACTCTTCTCAATTTAGCTTTTCACAAACCTTCTTTGCTATTACTTTTAAATTTCAAGTTTAATTGCATAAATCTGTTTCTATCAGATTTTTCAAACACAGTAATCCTCGTAAGTTGTAAGACCAATATCAAAGACAGTACAGCCTCCTTGTGCTATTTGTTTAGATTAGAACATAACTACAACGGGTATTATTTGATAATTCACAATCTCTTGTCTGATTGTACGGGGAAGACTTGGCTTAGGTACATTCGTGGGGTAACTTGTAGCTGCGATTCTATAAGCAGTACTGCAAAATAATGATACAAATAATAGTTTTCAGTCAAAATCTCTTTGACCATCAATTTTTAGACCTTGGATCTTCCTGGTTCCTACATTACTACATAGTTCGTTTCAACAATCCTTTTTTTAGGGCTAATATGGGCTTGACTCTTCCCTCCAAAAATTTCAAGTCATTTTTTGAAAAGTAATGAAGGAATTATATAGCCTACCATGGAATTTGATTAGTAGAGAAAGCAGTCTATTATTTGTGAATCATTTTGGCCTTGCTCATCTTACAGAAACTTCTGAAATTTATGAAGAGTCTATGTTGAAATGTTAGTTAAATTTCTTTAATAAATGAAAAGAAAATTTAATTAAGGCTAAAAGAGTTTTTTGAAATTACTTTTTTATAAGCTTAACTTTAATTAATTTTTTTCTAGTTCATTATGTTGAAATTCACTCAGTAGAGATACTCTTCTACATCTAATTGTGACTCATACGTTTGTGATTTGACTTTACCTATGAGTACTAAACTTATATTTAATGAATTCTATATTATCAGATTGACTTAAGCAAGTTTTCTTATCCATCAATAACGAGCGGTTTTAGCTCAGTTGGGAGAGCGTCAGACTGAAGATCTGAAGGTCCTGTGTTCGATCCACAGAAATCGCATTTTTTAACATTTAGTTTAAATTTAAACAGTTTTTTTTTGCTCATTTAATACGTATAACACAGTAAGTATGATTGACCTATTCTAATCTTCCAAATTCATGCTTGTTTGACAATAACTTCTTTCAGCTATTCATTTCTGTTGTAGGCCAAAACTTTCCAAATCAGGAAATAAGCGCGTGAGTGATTGAAAATTTCGACGAATTCTGCGAAAAGAACAACAGCCAATTTTTCCCACAAAAAGAACATCTTTTACTAAACTCAATTCACCGCTTTTAAACATGAGACTCACCACTGCCGTTGCTGCTGCCTTGTCGCTATTTTCCTTTGTTGCTGCTGCCGACATTAATTTGGCTGATCCTCTTGATTCCGACGTTAAAGGCGAATATCTCGATCCTAATGAACAGGTTCCTTTCCAATATAGAATTAACTACGTGGTTGCTGGTAAACCTCAAAGCGATGTCTTGGAGTTCTATAATAGTGAAGAGATCACTTTAGACTACACTTTCACTAATGACGAGTCAGAAGAGGTCACTGTTGTTGGTGTTGGTGGTCATTTCGCTAACCCATTGAATGGGGAGCTGGTCGCTAACATAACAGATGCCAATCTAGGTCCAATTGTCATTCCTCCTGGTGAATCAAGAACATTCAACCAAAGAATTGGTATCAATTTACCAGCTGATAATTACTTGTTAACTCCAGGCTTATATGTTGTTAGAGGTACTGCTTTGGCCTTATTAGGTGCTAGAACTCAATTGGCCATTATTGATGACAAACCAATCTCATTTTTTAACCCACAGTTGGTCATTTTGGAATTATTATTGGTAGCTACTTTGGGTCTTGGTGGTTATGTTTTATGGATCAATTTTGGTGCTAATTATTTCAAAACCACAGTTCAAACTGCCAGTGTTTCCAAATCGGCTGTTGCTAAGGCTTCTGGTTCTGAAAAAAAAATTGACGAGTCATGGTTACCAGAAGTTCATGTTAAAAAAACTAACAAAAGAAAAACTAAATAGGTAATCTAGAATAAATAATGTAACATATTGGTGAGAAGAGTTTCTCATATACTAAGCTTGTTGTTTAAGCCCCTAAATCTAAATCTTGTAAAAATGCTTCAATTTTATTCAAATCATCTTGATAAGACTGAAAACCAGGCTGAAATTCAACCAAATCGTTTCTCTCGCCTTCAAATAATCCATCAAAATCGATCTTCCATTTTTTCTGTAGGAAGAATCTAATATCATCAATTAATTCGATAGAATCGAATTCTTGACGATTTGAGATTCTATTAGAACTTTCAATAACAATATCTTTGAAGTTCGGTTCATTAGTTAAAAATCTATCAAGGTCATATGCAATTTTTTCAGCAACGTATTTTTCTAAACGATCAATTCTTGTTTGCCAACCAGTGGATAAAATGTCATACAGTTCTTCATTTGTAGGTTGAAAATCTTTAGAAGAGGTGATTGTTATTGCAGCCATAGTTTTCAACCGATCGTTCAACAAAAGATCTGCCAAGTATATAACATCAACGGCTAAATCTAATTTAATATCAGTATTATCGTAGTACAAAAATCTGATCAAAATTTCAACTATCTCTTGAGATGTAACAGGAAAAGATATGACTGGGATTGGAACAGACGTATCAACAATATAATGATCGGATAATAGCTCGTAATCATGTGCCTCTTGAAACGAAGATGTGAACATGGTCTTGAAATAATCATCACGAATCAATATTGCACGATTAAGCGGGTAATAGATGTACATATCATCATCCTCATTATGTATTGACAATATAACATCAGGATAATTTGGCGAATCTTGTAGCAACCGTATTTCGTCAGCAGTCAATGTGCGTGATTTAGTAACTAATTTGTTAGGAATGATCACATTTTCAACTAGATTCTCTAAATCAATTCTAGCTTTCTTTGAAAAAGTCAATTGCAATTGAATATTCAAAACTTTAGATTTGTCCTTTGGGTCAGTTGTATTGATGTACGCTTGTAGCCCTTCACTATAATCAATCAATTCAAACTTTTTCGTAATATTCAACAATGTTCTCTTATCTAATTGTTCAAATTTGAAAGAATCATGAACCAAATAGAAAGTCTCCACTATATTCTGTAAGATATCCTCATCTTCCACGTCTAGTTTCAGGACCGATTCCTTTTTAATATTTAGCAATTTAGCCTTGAACCATTCACTTCTTGCGCTGAGCATAAATCGATGAACTTTCCAGATTTTTGTACCATAATTGCTTTGTATCACTAAATCTTCTGTAATCAAGCTTTCAGAAATCGTTTCGGCTCTCAAAGACCTTAGATGACTGGCAAACGGTAAAGTTGTATCCACTCCTTTACTGATGTCATACTCGATCAATAGATTTCTAATTTTGTCCGTCAATGCACCGTAAATGCAACGTGCTCCTTCAAGTTTATCAACATCACATACAGCTCCTCTTTCTAGAAGGAGCTTGACAACTTCAAAATGACCACATAAAGAGCTTATGTATAATGGAGTGTAATCAAACTCATCAACTTGATTAGGCTAAAAACGATGTTAGAGAGAAAATATGAACCATAAGAGAACAAAGATACTTGCGTCAATCCCAAGTGAAAGCAGTTTATCAACGTTCTGAACGTCTCCACGTCGACAAGCCATGCAGAGATCTCCAAAATCGTCTTTCATTATGTCTATTTTGAATGTCAGAAAGTTGATACTATGATCGGATTTTCTTGAGATAACAAAAAAACACTGCTATTGAAGTAATCTTTTCCAATGATATCCCAGCCCTCACAACGGAGTTATACCTCCTCAAGTTGAAATAATGAAACAACAATTAAGAATAGAATACTAGCATTAAAGTCAGTGCTTAAAATCGGAAAAGTCCCCAAAATTCGCGAATAGACACGTGACAATTACTGATTAATTCCGATCTCTTCTATGATTTTTGTTTACTTCTCTTTTGAAACAACACTAAATTTGTATTTGCACCGTTAAATTTCGTTACAAAAGTATGAAGGTTTTTTATCAAAAGACGTCTGAACGGTCAATAGTCTTTTTGTCGAACAAACAGACACTTTTTATTCAAAGTACAGCCTCAAATGAAAATCAATATCATATCAAACTCGCAAGTTTGGAGAAATTCACCTCATTGAATGATTTTAGACAACTGCCAACTGAATATATTGGGATTCTCGGAATCGTAAGGATAAACTCCTATATATTCATTGTTACAGTAGAGGAAAGTATACCAATTGCAAGTCCCAGACCCAATGAAACGATTCATGAGCTAAAGAAAGTTGAGTTTTTCTGTTTGAATTCATCAGATTTTGATCACTATGATAGTATTGAAACCCATCCTTGCTATAATATTTGGAAGTTATTGAGCTCTGGGAGGTTTTATTACTCTAGGAACTTTGATTTAACCAATGCTTTGCAACACCGAGGATTAAGCGTGAATAATTATCAACAGATTTATGATAATCACGACTCAAAATATTTATGGAATGGGGCAATGATTGAAGAGTTACTAAATTTTAGAAAAAGGATGTTGGCATCTGAAAAGAAAGCGTTTGATGAAGCTGGCTTTGCTACACTTCTGATAAGAGGGTTTGTGAAGACTATCAATACCAGTATAGATACGAATGTTGATTGTTTGATAACAATAATATCCAAGATTTCAAATGATATTAAAAAAACAGATGGAGACCAATATGAGGAAGATAACGTACTAAGGATAATAGAAACAGAGTTTTTGTTGTATAACAAGAATAATTTGATATCATATGTTCAAATATTAGGGAACTTACCAATGTCATTTGAAGTTGAAACCAATAATCTGTTATCCACAAAAAAGATCATTTTAAACACGGAATACAATGAGAGTCTAATTGAAAGGCAAATCGAATCCATTTTCTTGAAATATGGGAACGTTGTGATACTAAATTATATCAAGGCCAAATTAATAGATGAAGAACTCATAAAGGATTTCAATTCCATTTTAAGTAATAAAGGGGTAATGAAGTTTGACATCTCCAAAAATTTATTAACTAAGTCACAAAACTTATTATGTGATATGTTGAAAAACACGATTCTGGAAATTGGTGCATTTGTCTATGATATCCAAAAGAAAGTGTACATTGGAAACCAATTGGGTATTTTCAAGATTAATTTTGTACAGTATCATCATTCTTTGAAATATGGGAATTCAATAGCTGAACTGGTGAATAAACAAGTATTAGAAAAGGCGGTATTGGAACTGAATATTTCTGATGTGCTTGAATTGTTTCAAAATCATAAGTTAATATGGGATGAGAATCTTGTTAAATTGAATGAATTTTTCCAGAGATATTACTCTAAAGAGTTTTCAGATGTTCAGTCAATGACTCAAGATCCCGGGATTAGATTAATTGATCCCATTCATGATTATATTTCAAAAGAATTGAATGCGAAAATTGATAAATTCAAACATCAAAGACAAATTTCAATTTTCACAGGAAGTTTTAATGTCAATGGTGAAATTCCTCAAGAAGACTTATCAAGTTGGTTTTTTCCTGATGGTGAAAAGTCCAAGATTCACGATATTGTCGCTGTAGGACTACAAGAGGTTATTGAACTTACCACAAATAAACTTATATTAGTCGATGACTCCAAAAAAATTTTTTGGGAATACCAGATACTACATTGCCTAAATCAAAAATTTGACCATTACAAAAGGTTGATTTCAATTCAGTTAGGCGGTGTTGCTTTGATGATTTTCATCAAGCACGATCAAAAGAAATATATTAAAAACATCAACCAAATGGTTAAAAAGACAGGATTTGGTGGAATATCTGCTAACAAGGGTGCTGTTGCCATAAGTTTTACATATTCAACTACAAAAATCTGTATCATTTCAAGTCATTTGTCGGCCGGGTTGGAAAACATTGATCAACGTCATAATGATTACAAGGCTATTATCAAAAAGATTCAATTTGGTCCAAGCCGTTCTATCAAAAACCATGATGCAATTATATGGATGGGCGATTTCAACTATCGTATCACCACCACTAAACATTTGACGAATGAAGATGTCAGAGATGCTATCAAATTGAAAGAATTCAACAAATTATTGGAGTCTGATCAATTGATAAAACAAATGATTGCAGGGGAATCTTTCCCGTTCTTTCATGAGATGGAAATCCATTTTCCACCAACCTACAAATTTGATAAAGGTACCTCAAGATATGATACAGGTGAAAAAAAAAGAGTACCAGCCTGGACAGATCGTATATTATTCAGAGGAAAACTAAAACAGTTGAAATACAATTGCGTTCCAGAGCTGAAATTCAGTGATCATAGACCAATTTATGGTGAGTTTGAATTGGAAGTCGGAGTGATCGATGAATTGGAAAAAAGCAAATTGATTGAAAATCTTTTAATTAATAGTGATAAGATGTTGAATAATGATGATGATGGCGAATTAGAAGATAAAAGCAGTAGCAACAATAAAAATAGTGGGGTCATTTACGATGATCAAATGAACCGATTACCTCCACCAAGTTCAGACATTGGAAACAAATGGTGGATAAATAAGAGCAATGGTAAAATCAAGATTGATAATCTAATCCTTCCAGAGAACTTCAACCCTTCACTCCACCCAAATCCATTCGATTAAATTGAATAGATGTCTTATTTATTATCAGCTCCATTGGTTGTAGTGCCCTTCTGATCCCTATCCGCAGACTCTAAGTTCTTCTCTTCAACCTGTTTCAGCAAGATCTCGATATTCGACTCAAGCTTGTCAAGCATGTTTTCGAGCTGTGTGGCTGTTTTTTCGCCTTCTGTCAACTTCAAGAACGCTTCTGCAATATCGGAATCCACTTTGTCAGCCATTATTATACAGATATCACTACCCTATCACCAATATTTTAAATGAATTGATACCAAATTTCTCGACGGTTTATCAAATTACATAATTGTTGTTTTTGAATTTTCGCGAAAGTTGCCAGAAATCGCTGAAATTCTTTTGAAGACGTGTTTCTAAACTAATAAAAAAAGATGACGAGAAATATACCAAATTTTGTATAATGAGACTGCTTCAATTGGTCTTTGTGCTGTATAATTTCTGCTTAGCCTTATCTGCTACTACAGTGGGGAAAACATTGGTACTCTATGACCAAAATTTGACTGATTTGACTAAAATTGATGGGTTTCTGAAATCTTTAAATACAGAATTGACTCTTTTAGAAACATCATCAGAAACTGGATTTGAATTATTCAAAAACGAGAGCCCATTATATTCAAACGTGATACTTTTCACTACGAAGTCTAAATCCATTGAGTTATCGCCTTCGAATCTGTTGAAATTCGTTGCTAACAATGGGAACATAGTTGTTTTGAGTTCTACTAAATTCGTCAATCCATCAATCAGATCATTTTTGAATGAGTTAGGAATTTATCCATCACCAAAAAACAGCCAATTAATTGACCATTTTAATGCTGCTGATGAAACCCATAAATTGATCAAATTAACCTCTGAGAATATCATTACGGATTCAATTTTCTCAAATGAATATAATGATTTGAAATATCAAGGCTCTGTTGCTTTGTTATCAAATAATCCATTATTGATCCCAATTTTACAAGCTCCTTCAACCTCTTATTCCAAGAATGTTGCAGATGATGATTTGACTGAAACAAATTGGGCCGTTGGTACCCAAGGTTATTTGATTTCCGCACACCAATCATTGAATAACGGAAGAGTTTCATGGATCGGTGATGCTGGATTTTTGAGCGAAAATCCTGAGTTCAGTAAAGAAGTAATTGATTGGACATTTGGATTGAAAAATGTGTTAAAGATCAATTATGTTTCTCATTCCCATGCTGATGGCGCTGATTACGAATCTAGACCGTATAAGATCAAAGATGAAATTAGCTATAATATTTCCATCAGCTCTATTGAAGATGGAGAATCTAAAGGCTTCATAACTGATGATTTACAACTAGATGTGAAACTGTTAGATCCTTATCATAGATTAGATTTAAAAATTTTAGAAGAATTGCCAGCTGAAACCATTTATGGTATCAATTTCAAATTACCAGACCATCATGGAATTTTCTCATTTGAATTGAATTATAACAAACCAGGTTATAGCAATTTACAACATAAAGATATTAAAAGTATCAGACATTTGGCCAATGATGAGTTTTTGAGAAGTTGGGAGATTACCAATTCATGGGTTTATATCACCTCTAGTATAGTTGTTTTCGTTGGTTGGTTTTTATTCGTTTGGAGTTTTATTTACTCCGGTGGTAAAACTACCATTACAAAAGACTCCAAAAAAGAGAAATAATGAAATAAGTGTGTATCTTACTCTTCTATTTTCTTATAATTTTTATGTTTTTCTCTTTTTTCCATTTTTCGAATTCGTCAACAGTAGCTTTAAGTTCTTTTGATAAGTTTTCCACTGTTGATACTATGTTATTCAATTTTAACGAAAGAATAGGCTTTGTTTCCTTGACTGTTTTCTCCAAAAGAACACCGCCAACCATTCTAAAACATCTTCTATCATCATTTGTATTTTCCAGCGTTTTCAAAACGATTCTATGCTCTTCTTCGTCTGTTGATAGTTCGTTGATCTTTTGTGAAATGTCATTAATTGTTTGTTGATACTGGTTGTATTTTTTTTGTAAAACTTCTGGGGGGATGAAAATGTTAGTGGTAAGCAAAAGGAGAAGTTTTTAATAAAAATACACACCTTGGGAATTATTTGCAGTGGACATTTTGTGAGTTTTAGAAACGCTTCTTTTCTTGAATAGTCTTGGAAGTTTTGAATTTTTCATTACAATTTTGGAAAACGCTTACTTAAAAAAACATCAAAATTAAAACATTTTAAAATGACGTCAAAAATCAAATAGTAATAAATAAGAAACGAAACGAAGAACAATCGGTTTAAACAAATATCGATGTTGAGTTCATAATATGGGAATTACTTTAATTAGCACCGATTTTTTTCAAATATTCCTTTCTGTAAATATTCCCATCAACAGGTCTGTTCAACGGGGTCCATTTTGGCTCGTCTTTGAACAATCTTAAGGCCTGAACATACTTCTTTGTGCTGAGAGTGAAGCGATGATAAATACCAGCAGGTAGGATTAAGAGATCTCCTTTAGTTAACTTAGTTCTGACCCATTCATCGTTAGCGTTACGAACATCAAAGAAACCCTCTCCGTCCAAAATGTAACGAATCTCCTCATCCTCATGGATATGCTCTGCGATGAAATTGTCTAATTTCTCTTTTAATGCTTCAGGCGAGCCGAATGAAGTTGGTGAAATGGTAATGATGTCCTGGTTCTTATAATCCCTCTTCTTAGCAAGCTCATTTACCTCTTCCAGCTTCAAATGCTGATAAATCACCCCTAGCTTTTCCAGTTCATCAATTGTGACTTCTTTCCCAGAGTCGTGGTCCTCTGTATAGTCTGAAGTACTGTCGTTATCGTAATAATAAGCCTTCATTTGATGCTCTTAGTGTTGTTTTGAGTGTTTTTTGGAAACAAAATGGACTTTTCCATGCGCTTTTTAAGGCGAGGCACCGTTAAGCGCCACAGAAGTTTGCTTAGCGTAAATTCAATCATTAAATGATTATCGGCATTGCATTACCTACTATTTATTAGTTAAGCTAACCAAAGTTAAAGCCAGAAAATAGTAAAAGAGTAACATGTTTTAAGGTTAACAAAGCCACCCCTTTTACCAAATGCTGTAAGACTACTGTGTGTGATTATATTATAATTTGCGATATAACAAGCAACTTATGGTACTTTTTAGCTTATCTTGAGTCTGTAGAAATAACCACATTATTCTAAGTCATACTTGTCCCTTAATAATTCTTCATTAATTTAAGTCATTAGTCTCTGACTTTCTTGCAGTTCCATTTCTAGTAATCTATAATAAGATTTAATATGAAAACCAGAAATACTCTCTTTTTTATTATAATTCATTTTTAGTTTCTTGGGTTCTGTAGAAATTTCTAGTAATGTTGCAATTTCTTCTCACTGTCTTAAAGCAGCATATAGTAAATAGGATTCAGTGCAATATATTACAGGCTTTTTGATTTTTTGTTTAATGCGACGAATATATTCTGGAGACTTATGAATTTTGAATAATCAAAATTAAAATATTGTATTCTTTGATATAGAATTATTAGACTAAGGATTTCACCACGTGAGTTAATTTTGGATTCAAGAACATTATTGAAAATTTGAAACGTTTCAAAAACATCAAGAAATACCAATACTCTAACAACTCTGTATTTTTTCCTTCACATCTTAACCAGGAGAACCTTGCTCCTTAGAAGTTACGAGTTAATAGCTATATATAATGTCACTTTCTTATAAGATTTTTCAATAAAGAGGTAAAACTACAAAAGGTTTTATCAGTTCCACTGTCTTTCTTTCTAAGAGATTCTTAAAAATAGTACATAATTAGTCCTTACCACTATCGGTTGTAATAATATTGATGATTTTCATAAAAAAATATTATAACTGGCTCAGCTTGATCGAGAGTGGAATATAATCAAACTGAATATATTAAACGTTGAGAAGTCCATACAAATATTTTGTGTTTTAATGTTGTATTTTCCTTTGATTCAGTCTAAAGTATCCACTTGGCAGTTGATACAGGCACCAAAAATAAATAAAATGCTAATATGAATATTGAGAAATGCAATCTTTATATAATCTGTGTGGATATCTATAAGGAGTAATTCTTTTTTGATGATTTCAGGCTAAAACTTGTCTTAAATATCTTGATAGATACTCAAAGGAGACTAGCGTAACAGCACTAGCAGGCACTGTTCGTGCTAAATTTGTGGTGAAGCCAGAGTAATACCCGACAAGTCCTTCTTTTTTATAAATATTTGTTATGAGTTTGATTAAATTATGATTTGCTGTTGACGGAGATGGAGTTGAGGATGATGTGTTTACTGGAATGGACATTGATCTTATTTGCATTCTTGTTCTCAGGATCTCATGAGGATATGTTAAAGTTGAGGCACACATCTTGGATAGTGATGATGCTAATATGAGTCTTATTAATCTTGACTGTTTGTTTTGTTCAGAATCATTACACTTCAGTAATTTTTTTAATTTTTCATAAACTGGGAAATGTATAGCAACATGGAATAACCCAAAAAGAGAAGGAACTAATCCTGAATAGAATACCTTCAATCCTTCATGCTGATACATCTTAGTGAATGCATTTATGGTGGAATTATAAATAAATTTGTTTGAGTTGGTTTTCAGTTGGTTGAGTGTTGTTTTTCCGTCACCTGTTTGTAACATCAGTCTTGTTTTGACAACCCATACTGGATTTGTCAAAATCGTGGACACCGAGCCAGCAGTAAATGCACTCATTGAATGATTAATGAATTCTGAATGGATCCCCAGAATTGAAGAATTGAAATCTGGATAAAATAATTTAGCTTTTTCATAGACGGTGAAATAAATCATCCAAGTTGGAAAGTATCCCAAGATAATAGGAACAACTCCACGGTATAATCCCTTAACACCTTCATCCTTGACTATTGTTGACAATGTTCCTATTATCCCTCTATATTTTCGTGATTGTGTTCCTTGAGCTTGTAGTCTAGTCTTTGCAACATCCAAGGGACAGACAGCAACACCTGCTAAAAATCCTGCCAAAGCACCACTTAATGCTATTATATGGGTGTCTGAAAATCTGTATGATGATGATGATGATGATGGTGATGATGATGTTGATTTGGTATTGGTTGAAGGTAATGCATTGGAGAGCAAGGACGAATCAGTGATCGAGTCATTTTGCGGGGAGCTAACATCACTGAGGTTGATTAGTTTAGGTTGACTCATGGTTTTTGAGGATGAAGGATAAGGGGGGCTGGATTTAATAAGAAAACAATCACAATAGAGGAATGACTAAGGTTCGAGCGACAATATGGATTTAAGCACGAGCGTAAGGCCAGCGAATGGGAAATGAGAACAACAGAATTAGCAGAGCACTAAATAAGCACAGATATTAAGAGGGCTCTAAAAGGTAAGATGATAAACAGTTTGGAAATACAATCAACTCCGATTTTATTGGAATTTGTTCTAAAGTGCTTTTTGCCTGAAGTTTTTCAACGGAAATCGACCAATGATAGCCAATTAGAATGATCCAAAAGCGACAACACAGATTTTGACGCAAATTACGAGGCAGTTGGAGGCAAAGTAAAAAGGAAAATATGACCTTTCTGCAAGAATTGAACTACTTATTGGATTCTGAAAGGGCTTTAAAAAGTTCAAACAAACGAGAAGCTGAAGAAACTCCATTTTTCAGGTCATTTTGATTTTTTCTTAGTCCGATTTTTTTGTTTGGGGAAGCTTGTCAAATCTATTACGTAATTTTTTCGCGAACGTAAAATTTAAGAACGGAGATGAAAAAGAGAATAAAAAAAAGAAAAAGGGTGGCAGGTTCGAATTTCAGAGGGAGTATAAAATTTTCTTTTTTTTTCTTTCTTACATTTTGCTTAGTCATTTAAATTGTTATTCTAAAAAGCTCATCGGAATCGGAATAGACCTTCTTAAACCCTCGGTTTTCCACCAGATGTATTAATTTATCAAACCATTTTTGTTTTACAATTTGCAGTTCCCACACCTTCATCCCCAGTCACCATCCTTAATATTGAGATGCACTCAAAGCAAATACAAACAATTGTGAAGAGACTTCCTTCCACAGTCAGATTCTCGACGCTTTCCCAGCTCAGATCACAAGCCAAGCAAGTTCCAATTGCGGAACCAGAGCCAGAGCAAGAACGAGAAGAGCAAAAGCTAAGATATGCTCCATTGTCTCCTGCCCAAAAGGCATTTTTGGATCGTGTTATTCGTGTTGATCAGGCAGGAGAACTAGGTGCTGATTACATCTACGCCGGGCAATATCTTGTCTTAGCTAACAAAGATCCTCATTTAAAGCCTATACTGAAACATATGTGGGAACAAGAAGTCCATCACCATAACACGTTTAATAATTTACAAGTTGAAAGAAGAGTGAGGCCATCTATATTGACACCATTTTGGAAATTAGGCGCGTTTACAATCGGGGTTTCTACTGCATTGATGGGCAAAGAAGCAGCAATGGCTTGCACTGTTGCTGTTGAGACAGTCATTGGTGGACATTATAACGATCAACTGAGAGTGTTGAGTAGTAAGTTTAATATCCCGGCTATAGATTTGAACACAGATGAGACTATTGAAGGTATTACATCAGAGGAGTTGGGTTCATTGACTAGACAAATTAAAGAATTTAGAGATGATGAATTAGAACATTTGGATACAGCCGTTGAAAATGATGCCGAGCAAGCTGTACCTTATTGGTTGTTAACTGAAGCTATCAAAGTAACTTGTAAAGGTGCTATTTGGGCTGCTGAAAGAGTTTGAAGTATTTGTGAATATAGACTTTAATGGTTGTGAAGTGGATTTATTATGAAAACTGTGAGAGTCAGATTATACTGAAAGATTTCGACTAACGCTCTCTATCTAACTTACGTTTATTCTTGATAATGTCAGTTTTTGATTAATTTGTATAGTAATAAAAAACTAAACAAGACTTTTTGTTAAGGATTAGTTATAAATATATCTACTGACACAAGAAAACTAAAAAACACGAAGCTAAGATGAATTATGTATGTTTATTTGTAGGTTTTGGGAGGAAAAATCGAAAAATTTCATGTTGAAGACTTTCTTGCGCGTTTCTCCCATACAGGCATATTACTCAATTCATAAATTTGGTACTGAAGTTGAATGTCGGTCGATACGATCTAGTTACTTGCCAACTTGTTGGTCAATGATAAGCTTATATCGTGTTAAGGAATTTTTAAACGGCCTAGGCAAGAGAAAGACCTTTTAGCTTGATAGCCAATTACGCACGAATAGCTATAGAACAGGCCTACGATGACATAATCATAATACAATACTTTCAAGCATATAACATTACGTTCATATATTTTCAAACGTGAAGCATCTTTGAACAATTCAACTAAAGTAATACGTGACAAGATGATAATATAAGTAATGAATGGGAAAAAGAAGAAGATAACTAGAAAATGGCCTTTAATTATAATTTTGCAAAAAAAGATGACGTTGATGTTTTAAGCAATTGTGAAACAAGTGAACAAAAGTTGTAATCAGAAGATTTAAATGAAGTCGATATCTATAAAGAACACAACCAAAACACTTAGCAAAAAAGACATATTTAGAAATCTCAAAAATCTTCAAAGTATGATAATGATAACTTTCCGATACTATGAGATAGTAACAACCTCAAACAAATCTCATATAAAATCATAGGAAAAACAAATCAAACAATAACACTATTTTCGATCAATTTCAAAACTTCTTGCAAATGATAACAAAAACAGATAAAACTCTCAAAAAAACTTTCAAAACCACACCTTTTCAAAACTTAATCACATTGCTATAGAAAAAACATAATCCGTCATAATCAGCAATAAAAAGGCAAACAAAATTACAATTTCTAACTAAAAAGTCTCACTCTCCTCTTAAACTCCAATTACGTAAAACCTCTTCAACATCACATACTTTATCAAAAAAAAGATCATCTTCATAACCTTAGCAAAAAAATAACATCTCCTTCATATACCACATAAAAAAACTCTCAACTATTCCCCAGCAAAAAATCACTTTTTTTCAACAAACCGTACAAAATCATAACAGAAGATTAAGTGATGCAAATCACCATCTGGAATAACCATTGTTATAGTTAGCATAGTCATACCCATTATAACCCTGTTGTTGATAATATTGCTGTTGAATAGCTACGGCAGCAGCAGCGGCACTAGCATCCTCGCTTCCTTGTGATTGCGCAGTGGATCCACCTTGGCCTTGAGATCCTGGTGCGCCAGCACTACCTTGAGCACCTTGCGAAGAACCAGGTGCTTGTTGAGGAACACCAGCAATTCCAGTATTAGCAACACCATATCCTTTTGGTTGGGCTTGTCCGTATGATGGTGGATATTGACCTTGTTGGAGGTAATATTGTTGATATTGTTGAGCTGCATATTGCTGTTGTGGGTAATACATGTATGGCATGTTTTGGTAGAATGGAGCAGCGTTTTGGTATGGAATGGTTGGTTGTTGTTGTTGGGCATTGCTTGGTTGAACTGAGGAAGCAACTGGAGATGCAGTGTTTAAATCAGTATTTGGCAATGACGATGGTGTACCAGTTGTGGCAGAGGAAGCCTGTGGAGGAATACCGTATTGATATTGTTGCTGTTGAGATGCAGCAGCAGTGCTTTGCTGAGCTTGCTGTGATTGGTCGTACGATCTGGTATTGGATTGTGGGTTTTGATATTGATTCAATGCATTACGATCATATCCATAATCGACACCGTAATTGTAAGCTGGATGTTGTTGGTACCCGTAGTATTGTTCGTAGCCTTTTGGAATACCGGCTTGAGCCTGTTGAGCTGGATAAGCTTGAGCTTGAGCCTGTTGTGATTGTTGTTGAACACCGGATTGTTGGTTGTAAATGTTGTTTTGAGCTTGGTTAATGTTTTGGTTTTGGTATTGGCGTGGTAATTGCTGTTGTTGAGCTTGCTGTTGCTGAACTTGAGATTGTCTTTGAGTGTACAAGTTATTATATTGAGCACGTTGTTGTTGTTGTTGTTGTTGTTGTTGTTGTTGTTGTTGAGCTGGAACTGGTTGTTGAGCAGATTTATCTTCTTCTAGTAAAGCAGAGCCAAATGAGATACTACCAACATTACCAACTTGACTAGCTGAGCTTGGTAAAACAACTGGAGCATCTTGTTGTAACCTTCTTTGTGATTTTTGTTGTGGTTTCTCAGATTCAATGGATTCCTGGGTAATTGGAGCAGTAGCAATTGGAGCAGTAGCAATTGGAATTTCTTCGGTTTGTTCTTGAGCAATTGGAGCAGCAGTTTCTTGAACAGCAGTTTCTTGGACACCAACTTCTTGAGCAGCAACTTCTTGAGCAGCAGCTTCTGGTTCAGCTTCTGGCACTGATTCTTCTAGTTTAGTTTCTTCAACAGCTTGAGCAACTTGATCAACTTCCTTTGGTTGTAGTTTTGGAGGTTGAACTTTCTTCTTTGGTTTTGGAGGAGCAGCAATAGCAGCCCACGATTTGTTTGAAGTTGAAGGAGTAGCTACTGGTTTAGGAGCTTCTTCTTTTGGAGGTTGTTGTTTCGATTGTTGAGGTTGTTGTTTTGGTTGTTGAGGTTGTTGTTTCGATTGTTGAGGCTGTTGTTTTGGTTGTTGAGATTGCTGTTCTTGCTGTTGTTGTTGTGGCTGTTGCTGTTGCTGTTGTTGTTGTTGTTGTTGTTGTTGTTGTTGTTGTGGCTGTTGTTCTTGTTCTTGGGATGATTGTGATTGAGATTGAGATTGTAATTTTTGTTCAGATAATGCAGAAGCCCAAGTTGAGGTACTCGAAGGAGCAGGTGTAGTAGTAGTAGTAGATGAAGAAGGTTTTGGTTCTTTAGAAGTTGGTTTTTCAACAGATTTCTTTGATGCTGATCTGGCACCAGTGGTATTTCTTTGTTGTTTATGACCATCTCTTTGGTGATGTTTACCATTTTCTTTACTATTATTTATAGGTTTTTGTTCTTCCTCTTGTTGTGCTAGCAATTGTTTTTCTAACTGTTTCTCCTTCTTTGATGGTTTCTTAACTTCATCCCATTTGGAAACAGCACCTGTTGTAATCTTTTCAATAATAACTTCCAATTCATCGAATTCATTAATCAAATCAAACAAATCATCTTTTGACCAATCTGGAAACAATTCGTTTAGTGTGGATAGTTTGAATTTAACATCTTCATTTAATTTGGAATCATTTGAAGAAGAGGAAAAACCAGATGAGTTCCCATTGAATCTCTTTGATTGGTTTCTATATCCACCTTTTGGTGTTCTTCTTTGCTGTGGTTTCTGTTGTGTTTCTGACATTATTCGTTGTGATTGTGATGTGTGATATGTGATGAATCAAAAGAGATCTTCCGATGCAATGTAATCAGATTATTCTTTCAATTTTATAAGTTCTAAGAAGGTTTTTTGCCTTTCTTTTTAGATATTCTTCTCTTTATTTCGAATTCTTTCAATAAAAAAACAAAAAATCACAATAAATTTTCAAAAGCAGCCGTAAAATTTCCAGTAATGATTATAGATCAAAAGCAATTCTTGTGTAAATTCAACAAAGAGACTTTGAAATCGATCAATTTTTAGAACTGTTTTGCGATTTTGTTTTCAATTTGTTCGTTTCATTTTATGGAAAATTCGTTTTTTTTGTCGACGAAAGAAAAAAAAGTCTTGAAATTAATTTCGCGAATTTCTCAGATTGAGGGTAACTTTTTCGGTTTATTCAGACTAA
This sequence comes from Wickerhamomyces bisporus, assembly GCA_024271855.1. Lineage (NCBI taxonomy): Eukaryota > Fungi > Ascomycota > Saccharomycetes > Phaffomycetales > Wickerhamomycetaceae > Wickerhamomyces > Wickerhamomyces bisporus. The sequence continues at coordinate 75,828 of JANBXE010000027.1, forward strand.
TTTTGACTCTTATCGATGAGATTGTCAATGAATTAGCTGGATATGGTGACCGGATACAGGTCTGGTAATGACTTTTAGCTTTGGCTCATCTTCCTGCCTTTTTTGAGCAGTCAGATCTAGCCCCGAGTGAGCTACAATAGCCAAACCCATAATGAGGTTACCCGACCGAATCTCCGCGACAATTACTCAAAGCGTAAATATTCATGGATTTATGTAGTATGTTATATTTATATACACTACAAAGCTAGTTTTTATATACAAATCAACAACGTACTTGTTTATTTATTTCGTGTTTCATTAAAGCTTGTGAGTGGAGCCGAGTTGCTATAATTGGTTCTTGGTGTGAAAGATGGCAAGAGCTTGGGTGATTCTAGCAGACATGGTCTTTTCACCTTCTCTGACCCAAACTCTAGGATCAAAGTACTTCTTGTTAGGTTTGTCTTCACCTTCTGGGTTACCGACTTGGGATAAGATGTACTCTTTTTTGTTTAAAACATAATCTCTGATACCTTCTAAGTAGGCATATTGACAATCGGTATCCAAGTTGACTTTGACAACACCGTTCTTGATGGCAGTGTCGAATTCTTCTTGAGAAGAACCAGAACCACCGTGGAAGACTAAGTATAATGGATAATCACTCTTAGAGTTTGTGACTTTTTTAGCATAAGCTTGATGGTCACCCAAGATGGATGGTTTCAATTGAACGTTACCTGGTTTGTAGACACCATGAACGTTACCGAAAGCAGCAGCAATTGAGAATTTAGAATCAATTGGAGCTAAAGCTTCATGAACTTTAAAGACGGTTTCTGGAGAGGTATACAATGAATCTTTTGAAACATGCTCGTTGTTGACACCATCTTCCTCACCACCAGTGATACCAATTTCCATTTCTAGCCATTGTTCAATCTTGGCCATTCTTTTGAAATATTTGACACAGGTTGCGATATTTTCATCATCAGTTTCTTCTGAAAGATCTAACATATGAGATGAGAATAAAGGTTCGCCATGTTGTTTGTAGTAGGCTTCATCAGCTTCCAATAAACCATCAAACCAAGGCAATAATTTTTTAGCACAATGGTCAGTGTGTAAAACAACTGGGATTCCGTAAGCTGGAGCAATTGATCTGATATAGTGGGCAGCAGCGATACCACCAGCAATTGAGGCTTCTTGGTTACCATTTTTGACACCTTTACCAGCAAAGTATGCAGCACCACCCTGTGATGTTTGCAAAATGATTGGAGAGTTACTGTCTCTGGCTGCTTCTAGAGCAGCAACGACGGTTGAGGAAGAAGTCACGTTGATTGCTGGAATAGCAAAGTGATGCTCTTGAGCATAGTCGAAGAGAGCTTTAACATCATCACCGTAAATGACACCTGTTTTTCTTTTAAGAACGTCTTGGACACCCATGTTGATATTTAATTGAATTGGTTCGATTTGATTCGATTTGATTCGATTTGTTGATGATTTGTTAGACTGATTGTTAATTTTTTGAGATTCTTACACTTTTTATAGGAAATGAAATGACCAACCAAAAGCTGCATAAGGTGGTGGGGCCTCCTTCTCTGTTGCTCCTACCCGGAATTAGTTATGAGCACTGAAGTTTTTTGTCGTCACGCCAGCAAAGTATTGGCTGTTGGCTGCTGGGGAGCTGAGAGCTGGCATAAGGTGATAACTGTCAACTGACAAGGTCATGCTACTCTGCTGCCAGCATGAAAGGTAGTTAAACCATTAGCTGATACCACGCTGAGCTAGTATTGGCCCCCCAGTACACTTTTAGGGTCATACAAGGGTTACGAGCAATTGTAACCCGGCAAGTTTCGGTACCCTCTCTGCTTTCAAGAGTAGCACCGGGAGGTAATCGGGAAGGATGGTACAAGTACCCTCATGTGGATATATATGGAGCTACATGATTCTTATTGTTTTCTCCGCTATTATTACTTCTATTGTTATTCATGTGTCAACTTTTTTAATCTGGGTCGGCTGGGTGTTGGCTTGAAATAGCTAAGTTTAACCTGAATAAAGGCCCTGTAATGTAGAATAAAAAAAAATATATCATCGTTAGTGCAGTGAGATAAGTGTTTTTTTTGGGCATCTCTTAAGATCTGGCTCATTATCTGAAGATAAGACCCTTGTGTCAGTATGATCGAAAGAGTTGTCTATTCTGCTTTTGTCCAATGATATCTTATAACTCATCAGTAGCTCAAAGACTCTTATGGTTATTGATCTGTTGGTAAATGTTTTTCGGATGTTGGTTTTCTAATGGGTCGAAAACGCTTAAAATCTAGAACTTCAGATTTTTTGATGATTCCAGGATCGCCTCCGACAGTTTATTTGAAAATATCAAGTTCTTTGTCAAACCTGATAACAGTTTTTGCAATAATGTCACCAAATTTGATTTCATGAATAATCCTCGACTTATTGAATAGTAAGTAAGTGAAGCTCGAATCTAAAATCGTTGTTTCCCTTTCTTGAAACATTGGAGAAATTGAGTATATTTCGATTAATAGTTTTTAGGCCATCAATAACAAGTATGATATGAGAAGAGCCTTCTATAAGTTTTCAACAACGAAATGACTTGATTTAATGTCACAATTAGTAGAGCCCTTGATCTTTATATACAACAGACTATTTGGGCAATAAGGGGTACGACAATGAGAATAGATTCTTTCTTATAGTATTTGGATTCGAACCTTTATAAATCTATGCTCAGCCAAAAGGTACATGGCATAATAAAAATAGAGCAGCTGAGTGCAACTTCTAGCTCAAAGTATGGTTAATCGAAGCCAAGGTAGTACGTTTCAACTTCATTTTAACCCGAAGCATATATTTTTTCCTATAATCGTAATTTATAATTCAATAACTTACAATATCAGTTGAGTATCAACTCCAGTAGCTGCTTTAATAGGTGAATAATAATTTATACCCCATTATGAGATTTATGAAAACCATTAAACCTTGTATAGATCATTGTTTCTTTTGAAGGAAAATCAGTTGTTTTAAGCCTAAAAGTTTAGTGAAAATTCACGATAAGCGAAAAAAAACAATATGGTAATACAAATTTTAGTATATAGCTGATCTTTGCAAATCCCTTTATTAGCAATTCTCGCTTATACGAGACTCTCATTGAAACTTGTCTCCACAGTATATCCATCAAGCAGCCCAGAGTGAATCCCAATGACCAGCAATGAGTACCCAATAACTTCCAGCGTAGTATGGACTAAATTAAACCAAATTCCAAACAATACCACAATCAGGAGTAACGGGCGAACGTTCTTCGCGCTGTAATCTCTTCCAAAAATGTGGATTTCTTGAAACTTTTGAAGAAATACAATCCCAGCGATTAGAAATCCAAACAAAAGTAACAGAGGCCAGTTAAATAGGAGTAGGACTAATGTGACAAGTAAGCCAATAACGATATAATTGGAACTAAAATAATTCAGATTGTTATAAACTCTGGTTTTGAAATCTGTGACTGTTTTAGGCAAATTAAGGTTGTGAAAATTAAAGAAATGCGTCCATGGCTTTATATGTGTGAGCTTATAATGAAGAAATGGCGAATAATACTATTTTAGTAGTTAGTTTCAATGATTCCATGACAGATCCGAGATCTCTAAGCACACACATACTCTCAATGCCTCTTTTGAGTTGCTGAAAAAGGTGAATATTTCATCCCACTGTGGGAAACTAGCTGAACTCATTTTTTAAATGACAGAAAGTCCCCCCAATATTTCAGATAACTTTTAATCGTTTTCAAAGTTTGATCTGTCTGTTTAAAGCTGATTTTTCTTTCTAACTGCAAAATTACGATTTCCACGAAAATTACTACATTTGGTCAGATATATATGAATACAAATTATAAAAGGAATATCATTACAACAATACATAAAAAACAAGAAAATCCAAAAAAAGTCAAATACCATATTTCGAGATCAGCTCTCACCGGCTTTTTTAGAGTTACAGGCAACAATTCTGATCTTTTCAGCGTGAACAGTCTCATTACCATCAATCTTGAAATTAACATCTTTAATGACAAAAGTCCAGACATCGTCACAGAATCTATAAGTGTCTAGATGTCCCTTAAATGTTAGCTTGGCCTTGATATCATCTTTCAATGATTCTGAAACAACCCTATCAAACTGTTGATTGCTATTAGTACCTCCTAAAGAATAAATGTACATACACAAAGGGTACATACGTTTTCCAAAATTCTCATGGCCAATTGAGGTTGAAGTCTTTGATCACTTTTATCAGCTGTTAATAAGTATTGTCTACAGAATATATTCGAAATAGACTCACGAAATCAAAGTGTCCAAGGCATCTGTTAAAGAACTCCCCAGTCTGCGTGTTATGTTAGCGAACCTATTTAAAACATCAATTTTGATCCATTTTCAACTCATTAAAAACGTACGTGCTTCTTCTGTACAATTCGTAATAGCCTTGAGTACTCATTTTCCAATTAAATGTGAACCTTCAGAGCTACTATTTTTGAAGATTTTATTGTTTTGTCTGGAAGGCGTTTTTTCTTTTCTTTTATAGTTAGGAAAATAGGCTTACGTAAATTTTCACGTTTTTTACTAAAGCTAAATTAACTTGTAAGAGCTTTTTCTATTCTCAAAACCTTTCAATCGAACATTCAGCAGTTATGTCGTCTACTATTTTCTACCGTTTCAAATCACAGAAGAACAACTCAAGAATTTTGTTCGATGGTACTGGTATAACTGTCTTTGATTTGAAAAAAGAGATTATTTCTGAAAATAAATTGGGTGATGGGACAGCGTTCGAACTACGCATTTACAACAATGACTCAATGGAAGAATATAACGATGATACCATTGTAATCCCAAGATCAACATCCGTTATTGCTAGAAGATCACCTCCTTCCAAGAATGGAAAGAGTAATGCTACGAGATACGTGACTGGTAAACCAAAAATCACCAAGATAACGATTCCATCGTCGAGTACAAACCAACAACAACAGCAAACAGCAGAAGAAACACAGGCGATGACAGAAGAAGAAAGGATCAACCAAATGTTTGCTAATCAAGACGATCAATGGAAGCACACGCAACAAGTCATGTCTACAGCCACGCCTGTCTACAATAAACAAGCAAACACCGCGACATCTGCCAACCCTGATGATGCTCCTCCTCCGGGATATATGTGCTATCGTTGTGGTTCAAAAGATCATTGGATTAAGAATTGTCCAACTAATAATGACCCTAACTGGGAAGGTAAAAGAATTAAGAGAACGACAGGTATTCCGAAAACATATTTACAGACTGTTGAAGAAGCACAAACAGACCCAACAAAGACTTACATGATGAACGAAGAAGGGAAATTTGTTGTTCAAGTTGCAGATTCAAAAACATGGGAGACATTCAAGAAGAAAGTCAGCAAGAACCAACAGATTATTGATGGGTTGAGAGATGAGGTTGATAAAGAATTTTTAGATCCTATCAGTGGGAAAATCATGGAGAATCCAGTTATAACACCATGTTGTTCGAAGAATTATTCAAGAAGCACGATCGAGGATGCATTGTTAGAGAGTGACTTTATTTGCCCTAACTGCTCAAAAGAAGAAATTTTCTTGGATCAATTAAAAGAAAATGATGAATTGAATTCTAAAATTGAACAATATCTTGATGAAGAATTCGATAAAAGGGGAATTAAGAGGAATCAAAATAACGAAGAAGTTGGGAGTAATAAAAGACAAAACGTGGGACCTGTGGAAACTAATGATAATATTGATACAGCACCACCGCCACAATTTCCATTACCTTACGTTCTGCCTTTTGGAGTACTTCCACAATAGAGATTACAACTATATAGAAATAGGATCGAACATCTATTTTTTTTAACCAACCTGGTAATGAGATTATATAATAAAATGTTTTAATTATCACCATTAGAATAACTAATAACAGCATATTTACCACTAGCTAACCACCCTAATTTATTTTCATCATGAGTAGCCCATTCATCAGTGATTCTTTCATAAACACCTTCTGGCAACCCAACCAGGACATCCGCTTTGATAGTTCTCAAAGACAAGATTTTTAAGCCTTCTGTAGCCAAAGGACCAATAGAATCCGTGAAAGAAACAGTTGGTTTCCATCTTCTATCACCGGTTAATTTTCTATAGTTCATGTCACCTTTAAAGATAATTAACGAAGATTTCAACAACTCAGCGTGTAATTTTGCCCCTCCGAACTCGATTTCTGATGGTGATAAGATTTGGAAGTCAGTTGATAATGTCCAGAATGGAGAAGTCTGAACGTTCAATGTCCCATTATTATTCAAAAATTCAATCCTATTGATCAAGTAGTTTAGTTCTTTTCTATGCTCTTTAAAAATCTTCTCATTTTTTAATTGGTCTAGTAGAGTATAGAAATCTTTCAAATTGACATCTGAAACCATCCATGGAATATCTTTAGTATGAATGACAATTTCATCAACAATTCCAGAATCAATCAAAACCAAAGCAAAAACCAAATCTGTATATAATTCAAACCCAGCGTTATCTAACACGAAATCAACTCTTCTTTTCTTATCGTTATGTAGTTGTTTCCAAGCTTGATCTAAATCATTAGTCAAAATTTTATCTTCTGATTTTTTTCTAGCTTCTTTACCTTGAATAGATTTAATATCATCCAAAGTCGCAGTAGCCAACAATGACAAATCAGTAGCATTACCCCATAACGAAACCTCAGCAAATTCTCTGAATAAGATTTCTAAGTCCTCTTCACCAGGTTTCTTAGATTTTAATTGTTGAGATAATTGATAATAATGAATAGCTAATTCATTAACCCCATCAACTGAACTTTCAAAAGAATCTTGTTTTAAATTCGCAAAGATATCATAGTTGAACCATGTTGAAGTTTGTAAAAAAAATGAGTTAATCAATTTGTACAAATAGCATTCTAAAATCAACCATGGACCAGTTAACCAAGTATAATGTTTCCCTTCCAACTGTCTATTATATGCTTCGTAAACTTCCAATCTCAATGGCTCTGGGAACAACTGAACCTCAGCATCACCCAGGATATCTTTTTTCAACTGGACCAACTGGGAGCAAATGATCTCACCTTCAGCTTTGTCACCAATAGTGGTTATCTTGGTAGCTTGGGTAATATCGTCAATTGCATCTGATACGATCTTAACCCAACGAACACGACCAGTGCTGTAAGCGAATGAATCCTTTTCGTTATTATAGTAAACTGGAGGTACTAAGATCAATAGATTCTGTTAATAAATCAATTATATGAGTGTTTCAAAAAGCTTTATACGCACAACCTGACATTTTTTGTTAAACGGTTTTGGATTATTCAGTTGGGATTTGAGACTGTTTTTGACTTCTTTCAATATAATGATGGAGGAAAAATTACATAATCTCGGAGAACACTCGTTTCAAAACTTTGAATCGCCATATGAGGTTGGGCCTAAGGAATTGTGAGGTTAATTTCAAGTGATGAAATACTTGAGCTACTATGTATCTACTATGCTTGAGGTTTTCGGATCCAGTATGATGGCTGAACATTTTTATAATGAAATTAAAGGAGTATAACTGAAATAGAAAATTTTCTTTGTGATGGCCAGTTATAGATAAGGGCATTTTCAAGCCCTTTCTCGTATTCCCAGCACCATCTAAGAGCTCTCATTTCAGTAAAGCTATAAACTTTAAGACAAAAATTTAAGAGAAAAACCAATAAAAGCTCTTGGTGTGCGTTTTCCTGAGGTTTCAGCCTCAAAGATTTAAATGTATGATTTGGGGTCGGAATGTTTTTTTTTTTCCGATAAATCTTCAACAAACTTTTCTAAATTAAAAGTTAGCAAACTTATTGAGCAAAAATAAAGCATGTCACAATCTATTAAAGTGATTTTTCAAGAATCATTGAATCAATTCCATGCCTTGGAATCATTTCCCAAAAGACAGGATTCTGATGAATACCAAACTGAGTTGTTTAGTTCAATCGAGAAGTGGCTGAATATCAAAAGAGTGGTATCGCAGCTTTCTCTTTTCAGCTCAAATGAATCAATGGAAGACCTAAACACATCAGAGTTGAAGTACCTGACAGTAGAATTTTACATGGCACAGCTGTATAGCCAACTTTTGAAACCTTCCAAAATCACTAATTTGAAGAAATCTATCATTTTATACCTTCAATTCTTGAGAAGTTTAAATGATTATTCAATTTTGACTAAAGCACAGACATCAAAGTTTGAAATTATTAAAGAGTCGCCATTAGATTCAAAGACTTTATTTACGCAAACAACAGTCACAAATAGAGAGGAGAAAATAGCAAATTTCAAACTTGTTAGAGAACTTAGTGATAAACTTGAATACTTGGAAAAGCTGGAATCAAATAGTGAAGAATACGAACAAGCAGATGATGAGTTAGTTAGAGACCTCTATATTCAACAACTGAAGCTTTTTTCACTGAAAACATTTGAGAATCTGAAACTCATATCTCAAGAGTTAGAGATTCTCGAATCATTTGAATCAGGATCAAAAATAGAAGAATTACCATCACCTCAATTCGGAGAATCAAAAGATCCAACAGCTTTCACTGAGAATCTAGAATTTATAAACAAAGAAATTCTTTCGAAAGAAGGAAAAATCCTGCAACCATTTACAATAGTCAAGCGATCTGACTTACAAAAGAAAGTTTACGGTACTGGTCAATACCTCCCAACAATGACAGTTGAAGACTTTCTTGAACAAGAATTGGCCAATGGCGGTATGATTCAAGGTGGTGGGAACGACGGAGATGCTGAAAGCGAAGATGAGGATGACTATGAAAAAAATGACAGGGAAACGTACAAGAAAAGAGAATGGGATGAATTTACGGAAAGTCATGCTAAAGGAAGTGGCAATACTACCAATAGAGGATAAATAAACAATAACCAGCTCTTTACTCGTGATCTGTTAACTCGATTCATATTTTTCCCCATGATTCCTTATGTGATGTTTACGCTTTTATGTTTACTACTAAAGCAAAGTTTGGTATTATATGCCATTCTGATTTTTTTGATACACATGAAATATAATCTTTATTGAGATAATTCATACTTGGATTTATCAAGCTTTGTGAAGGAATTAAATAACCATTTGAACTCTCGTTTCAGTTCCTCATAACTTAGTACTTCGTTTTCACCATTATCCAATTGGAAAATTAACCATTGATCATCTTCACTGAAAGTAGAAACCAAATTTAATATCACAATATATAAGTCAGCAATTATAAATCTGACATCTTCTAATTCTTTGTATTTATAAATAAACTCATATAAAGCACCAATAGCACCTCTAAAATTCTTGGATTTCAATCTATAAGAATATAGCGCTTTGTAAAAAAACAAAGCTTTCGTGAAACCTTTAGCTTCCTGAGCTTTTTTTAATAAAATCTCATCAACTTTTAGTTCATCTTTCCCAAATTCTAAGTCATTCAATTTTCTAATATTTGATGTTTTATAAAGTTGATATATTATTTTATTTAAGCATTCTTCTTTTAACTTTGGCTCATTGATAAATTTCAAAACACTAACTGCATTTTCAAAATCAGCCAGTTCAATGGAGACAGTCAAATAAGTGTGATATTTCAATTCGTAAAATTTGGAATCAAATCCACCATTTGATTTGATATGGATTGATTTATTGATGAATTTAAAAGCTTCTGTGAATTGTAAATTGTTCAAAAATAAAATTGAAAGGTTCAAGTAGTACTTGGACAAACTTGTGTGGAAAAAAATGACAAAGTCCTCCAATGGTTTCAAATTAACCTTATCCTCAGTCGACAACTTGTACTGTGATATCAATGATGATTTATCAATCAAGATTCTTGATGATTTCAATGATTGATTAGTTTTGAGGAATACTATTGATTTCAATAAATAATGCATTGGAGTAAAACTTAGGAAGGTAACAAAGCTTTGATAGACAATAAAAGAATAATCGTTTGAAATAAGCCATATTGTCAATTTTTGTAAAAAATCATCAGTATGAATGAATGGTAGGATTGAAGATTGAATAAATGTTACTAATCCGGAGTTGCTGAATTGGAATCCATTCGGAAACTTTAATGTTATAATTTTTTGAAATAGACTATTTGTTATTTGTGATGCTTCGTCTAGTTCCAGTTTGTTTGTACTGGAATTAAAGTTGATATCAAAGGAAGTTTCAACAATATAATAATTTCTGAAGAACTTCAAAATCTGGTTGACTGTCTTGTTTAAAGTTTGTTTATCATCAAAGTCAAGAACCAACAAAAGAATAACTAGGTCAAATAACGAATCCAAATTGGAATGGATAATTTCTCTAATCGATTGAATAACAGACGATAATGAAATTGAAGTTAGTCTTGATTTCAGCAATGATTCATTAATAGTGACATTTTTTTGTAGTTCCAAAAGAGAAGTAATTTGCTTGAAAATATCATCGAATTCACTCAGTTGTGAAACCAGAGTACCAAGATTGACTTGATTGAATTTATGGTTCAAATGTTCTTCATAAATTGAAGCAAATCTTTTGCTTGGTAATTCATTTGGATCTGATGATTGGATCAGCTTTATTATGGACTTCTTAACATTATCTTGGACATCCCTTCCCAATGTGTTTCTGAATTGATGAATTATATTGGCAAATTCCAACAGGCTTTTCTTTTCGGAATTTTTATTAAAAAATGATTTATTATAGTTTATGAATTCAAGTTCACTCAATGGTCTGATTAGCGAAAAATCAGCTCTATTACTCAACAATACCAAGTCCTTGTCTATAAATAGTTTCAAAGGTTCATCGGATTGCTTTTTGAATTCATGGCATAAACTATCGAATCTTGACCATTGTTTTTCCAAATTAAATTCATAATTTTTATCAAATTGTATGGGTTTCCCAATGGATTTAGAAACTTTTTCAACTAAAGACAACTCTTGCAGAATGTCTTCATTCTCTTCCTTGTTCAACCCTTGAGAAAAATGGGCTTCAAAAATAGGTAATGCTGTTTCAATGATTTCATTATTATAGATCCCACTTTGAAAAATCTTTCTGTTGTAAAATTCAGTAGAGCTTTCATTATTAAACTTGCGTTCCAATGGAGTAATTGTCTGATCAGTCAACATCCATTCTGAAGAGCCATCCTGATTGATCTCTAATGATTGAATAATTGATGAGGTGTTGCTTTTCCATAACACCCAAAGTTCTAGGATTTCTTTAGAGTTTTTCAATTTGAAATCACCGACACTCCAAATTGCATTAGAGTCAGGAAGTTTAGTTTTAAATTCAAATTTTTTCCCTAGATCTTGAATATCTAAATGTGGTAATGTTTGGAATTGGAAAAGCTTGAAAACACCTTCTCCAAATGGCAAGAAAATCGATAAATATGTCAAGTCTTCTCCGCCAACGTTGAGGGTCAAAAGATCCAAGAATTTGGAGGGAGTTGAATCAAAGTACAGTTTATTGGATGTGGCAGCTGTTAATTCAGTTAAATCTTTTTCTAATATCAAGCTTTGAGATGAAATTGACCATATACGTAGCTTTCTATTGATCGTAACTGTCACCAACAGATCATCAAAACTCAAAACATCAATAACAGCTTTCTCTGACAGATTTGAATCTCTATTGATCTTTGCCTTTTTTGACCACGGCTTCAATAAATGGCCTAAACTTTCCAGGTATGAATTGTCATTGAAGATTACAGGTTCAAATGAGAAATCCTTAACATCCTTCTTCAGTCCAATGATTCCACCATCTTTCAAGAGCACAATTGAATAATCAAATGAGTAAGAGTACAATATATGAGGCTTTCTAATATCAAACCCATATGGATTTGATATACGACACCATTCTTTATAATTGTCAGAGGATAGCTGACTAGGATTCTTGCCGTTCTCAACAAAATGTGAAAGTTCTAGTATCGTTGTTATGAGTAAACCGGTCTCAGTAATAGCATCTGCAATTATATAAGTCATGTCATTTAGTACAAAACTATTAATGACAAAACAATTTGGTAGTATTCTATCAGGCAAATTGATTTTAATTGATCTCAAGTTAATGTTGAAATTGTTGTTGAAAACAATTGGCTCTAGAAAAAAGGAATGGGAGTTGTTCAAGATCTTGTAGCTGAGCTTGTTTGGAATAGAGTTGTTGTTAATCTCAAGGATCCCGTTGAAAGAGGACAATTTTGCATCAAATTTAATCTCTGGATCTCTGTTAAACTCAGGCCTATCAGTAGACCATTGCTCCCTAGCAACGTCGAGTTCCAGTACACGGCCGGTAATTGAAGTTGCACTTCTCTTAAACTTCACTACCGACATTCCACTTATTGATATTAATACGACCAAAACAGTTGTATCTTTGTATCTTCTGGAACTTGGCTATTTGTTTTGATTTTGTTAGCGTTGAATTTTTTTGCAGTAGAAGAAAAACCCAAACACCCAAACACCATTTTGATATTATATAATATTGATTATTCATTTCACCCTCGGAATTAAGAAATCAAAATTCATACCGGAATTCAATTTGAAAAATAAAAAAAAAAAAAATAAAAAAAAAAATTGCCCTAATAAAAATCGAAATCCATGCAATAAAATAAAAAACACAAAAACAAATCAAAAATAGAAAAATAAGTAATAAAATGTATTACCCGGATTAATCTGTATTTTTACACCGTGTTTCTTTTCTCTTCCATAAAAAAAATTTTCTGTTCATTTTTTTTCTTTCTATCTTCTTCTTCTTCTTCTTCTTCTTCCAATACTCTTTCTTTAACCAAATCATGGAGTGAAAAAGTATGTTTATTTGGTGTTTGTTGTTGCTACTATTATGATTGCTATTATTGTTCTTGCTTCTATCCCATTCACTTCTTCTATGAGAAAAGACTTATTCTGATGATCCAACTTAAAAATTTCAAACTAGAGTATGTGACAATTGAATGATCGCAAATTATATTCTGACATTTCTCAAAGACAAAGAGAAGTGGTTGGGAGAGAACTCGCCAATTCGATGCAAAAGTTTGAATTGCAGAGACTAACATTCAAATAAAGATGTTTTGAGTACAGGTGTATTCTTCATTACATGGTTTTTATCAATCAGATTGATCTTGACTGTTTTCAAATGGTATGTTTTGTTTAATTTTTTCTCTGAATGATTATGAAACACAAAGCTCAGTGAGATTTTATGATGACTTTACAAAAACAAGCTGGAATTACTGGCTGATAACTCGTGATGGATAAGTTTTTGCACTATACTGATTTATAACTGTTGATCTCGGTTTTTATTTATCAATTCAGAAGAATTTTTAGGAAACGTTGAATTAATTAACTAACATTATATTCAGACCGTCTTTGTACAGTCTTTTGATTGGTCAGTTTTTCAGTATTTACTGAGATGAAGATTCACAGCACTGGGCACTGAATAATATATTCATGAGTGACACGCTTTGAAGTGGGCCTAGAAAACCCACGTTACTGATCTTTAAATATTGAAAAAAAAGATTTTTTTTGACTATTTTTATGAAAATGTAAGTTGATATTATTTTAATCCCTTGTTTCCTCTTTAAAACTTAAAGTGATGATACCTTATAGATGACGAGTCAGATTTCCGGCTTCCGGATGATGAAAATCTTTTTTTTAATACCATTCATGCTTTACTGATCTTTTAATTATTTTAAAGTGGAATGAAACAAACTAGGATAACTCTTTTTTTATCAATAAAGCAATTTCCTAACATTTTAATACCAGAGCCTTTTATTTGCTTCAAGAAAGAAAGGTGTTCTTTCTATTTGTTTTACTGGCAGAGGATGATACTGAAATAAAAATGACAAGCATATGTCTGATCTTTAAGAAGAGAAACTATTTCTAGTCTGATGCCAATTAAACAAATATCATATTGAACATTGAGAGGAAATTTCATAAGATCTAGTTTTATTATTACAAAGCAAAGGTATGTTTGATTTAAGTAAGATATCTTAAGAATAACGTTAATGATGATTTTCCACATTTCACGACGGTCAACTGCGTTTACTTCATGTTAGGAGTAAACTTTGATGATAAACTGCCCCTGACAGGGCGTGGCACTGATAATGATTTATTCTTAAGGACTCAATTTCTAAGGGTTTATAAGTACTAACAGTGATATGTGAAGGTATGTTTAAACAATAAAAATACAAAGATCAATCACAATCGAAATTACAAGATGAAAACATACCAATAGTAATTGACTTAACTGAATGATCGCATTACTAAAACGATTTGCATGTCAGACTGATTTTTTAAGTTCAATTGTGACTGTCTCTTTCGACAGATATTCTCTTTCTAGACTAATTCTAACAATCAACAGCTAAATAGATGTGATAAAATAAACAAAAAACAAGAACCAAACTCAAGAAATGAATTTTTTACTAAAATACAAATCGTATATCCCCCGTAATCTTCTTTCGAGATGGGATCTTAATTAGTTATAAGGAAACAAATAATGGTTCAGTGACATTTAGCAAGAATTCCTCACTTTTGTTATACCAACTAGATAAAGGTGATGTATATTGGATATATATGTCTTGAGTGTATGAATTGTACTACCAATTCGTTGCTTGGACATCACAACTAATTTAAACCTAATTGAGAAGCTCATTTCAAGAGAAAGAAGCATCAAAGGAAAAAAAAAATCTTCAATTTTCGCGAAAATGACTAACTGAAAAAAGTCGTTGAAAATTTTTCGAAACAGAAAAAAAAAACTTTTCTGTCTTATCTTTGATACTTTCTCTGCTTCTCTACTTTTTTGAACTGTCCCTCAATTCTTTTCACTTCAGATTTTTCAGTTTTTTCGAGTTTTCCCAATTCATATTACTGTACTCAGAGGTTCTTGTTTACTACAGAAGAAAAACAGAGCAGACAACCCGTTTTTTCAGCAAGTTTGTTTATGAGATTTGCTACAATATTTACCTGTCAAGACTACATTTCTGATCATCTTTGGAAAACTGACTTTAATTGAATTGTAAATCAATTGATATATAAAAACTTTACAACAAAAGAGAAAATAACTAAAATCAACATTTTTAACAAGATGAATTCATTATTCGCTAGAAAAATCACGACTTCAAGATCAATTTTCCAAAGATCCAGTTTTGTTCGTTCTTTGGCAACAAACACAAACTTCACTTCTGCTTCAAAATTAGATCGTGCTACCCTTTCCATCCGTAATGGTCCTGTTTTTGATGGGTTTTCATTTGGTGCTAACAAAAACGTCAGTGGTGAAGCTGTTTTCACAACTTCTTTAGTTGGTTACCCAGAATCAATGACTGATCCTTCGTATAAAGGTCAAATCTTGGTCTTCACTCAGCCTCTAATTGGTAATTATGGTGTCCCATCGGGTGAAGCTCGTGATGAGTTCAACCTTTTGAAATACTTTGAAAGTCCTCATGTCCAATGTATTGGTATTGTTGTCGCTGATGTCGCTTTGAAATATTCTCACTGGACTGCTGTTCAATCTTTAAGTGAATGGTGTCA
Source organism: Wickerhamomyces bisporus (assembly GCA_024271855.1). Taxonomy (NCBI): domain Eukaryota; kingdom Fungi; phylum Ascomycota; class Saccharomycetes; order Phaffomycetales; family Wickerhamomycetaceae; genus Wickerhamomyces; species Wickerhamomyces bisporus. The sequence goes on from JANBXE010000027.1 coordinate 91,323, forward strand.
GAAAGAAGGAATTGCTGCTATATCTGGTGTTGACACCAGATCTATCGTTACATACTTGAGAGAACAAGGTTCATCATTAGCCAGAATCTCTGTTGGCGAAGAATATGATGCTGATCAAGATGAAGCTTTCAGTGACCCAGGTGCTATCAATTTGGTTCACAAAGTCACTACTAAAGCCCCATTTCACATCCCATCAACCGGTGATTTCCACGTTGCTGTTATCGATTGTGGGGTCAAAGAAAACATTTTAAGATCTTTAGTTTCTAGAGGTGCCTCAGTCACTGTTTTCCCATATGATTATCCAATTCACAAAATTGCCAACAGCTTTGATGGTATTTTTATTTCAAACGGTCCAGGTGATCCAACTCATTGTTCAAGCACTGTTTACAACCTACAAAAAACTATGGAAACTTTTGATGGTCCAATCTTTGGTATTTGTTTAGGTCATCAACTGTTAGCCTTGGCTGCTGGTGCCAAAACTATAAAATTGAAATATGGTAACAGGGCCCATAACATTCCTGCTCTAGATTTGACTACAGGTAAGTGTCACATCACTTCTCAAAACCATGGTTATGCTGTTGACGCCACCACTTTGCCATCTGAATTCAAACCATATTTCATTAATTTGAATGATCAATCTAACGAGGGTATGATTCATGTTTCCAAACCAATCTTTTCCACGCAATTTCATCCAGAAGCTAAAGGTGGTCCATTAGATTCATCATATCTATTTGACAAATACTTTGATGATATCAGAGCTTACAAATCTAAACAATCTGAATTGGTAGGTGTCATCAGTAACAAACCAAATGACTTACTTGTAGACATTTTACCAAAAGAAAGAGTTGAGTAAATAGATAATATAAGAATAGATATGTACAACGTTATTGTAGGAATCTAATTTCTAGTCGATCCAGAGGGCTTTTACTAGGACTTGTTTTTAAAACGATAAGGGCGAGTATCATTGGTTCCATCCACTTTGTGATACCAATATAAAATCACTCCAGAACGTTATCGAATCTGGCACTTCAGTAGGAGATATAGCTTTTTATATCTCCCTAAGTGGAAATCATACCTTTATTTAGCACCACCACTTAATGATCCAAGTAATAACTTCAGCATACTTGGCCTTAAATCCATACAGCCTCCCATTCCTCAATCAATCCTTTATTAAATATTGTAGCACTTATCCATTTAGTATATTAATTAAGATATAGAAGGTCCATTTAATATATAGTAGAGGTAAATATTACATAAGCGATTACTCATGCGATGACACTTCAATAGACAACATCAAAAAAGCATCGAGAAAGCTGTTGAAATTGACACATTTTATAGTTATTTAACGTGTTTTAAACTTGTTAGACTGGAAGGAAAGGAAAAGTTCAAAGATATTCTATTTATCTTTCGTTATGAACAGTCACTCAGAGCATAAGTCCATTTCATCGAAACTCAAACATTTGACAAAGCAAGATTTGAATAAACGTGACATCTTTGGAAGAACTATCATTCATCTGGTTTGCATTGTCGGAAGGTTTGACCTGCTAAGACATCTACTGAAGAACGGTAATCTGAATGCTTCTGTCTCTGATTATGAGAATTTCTGGACTGGATTGCATTATTCTATCTATTATGGAAGATTATCATGTGCCAGACTATTATTGGATCATAATTATGATTTGATTAAAATCAAAGATAGAAATGGGTTGACCCCAATGGATATTTATCATTTAAAGTATAATTACCAGAATTTAAAGATATTTCCTGAATCTATTGGTGAAAATGATACAAATCACTCTCAGCGATTTAAAGATAACGATAAGAAGGCTTCAGAAACTGATGGGATGTTGATATGGTGGGATAAAGATACTAGGGGTGGTTCGGATGTCTACACATTTGGAACAAATGTAAATAACCAACTAGGAACTGGTGATTCGGTTGATAAGTCGATAGCCCCTTATAGAATTGAGATCAAAAACTTAAGAATGGGCGATCCTTCGTTATCAATAGCCGATAGATTTGTTCCACCAAGAATCAAAGATATCAAAATTTCTAAAAATCATTCAGTTATTTTAACAAACGAGCTTGTGAATAACATATTGATTGCTGGTAATCCATCAAGGGGTAGGTTGGGTAATGATTCAGAATTGCCAAATTTTAGATTTAGTCATATGAATCTTTTTGAAAATGAGCATATCAGAGAAGTTGCACTGAGTGATGACCATTCGTTAGTACTTACATCTAATGGCGAGGTTTATTCATGGGGTCTGAACAACTATCTTCAATTAGGTTATTTAACGGAGAAAATAAAACAGAAGACTGATACATATTCTAATGAACCAAGAAGAGTCGTTGGTACCCTGAAAAAACTTAAAATTCAGGGAATTTCTTGCTCCAAAATCCACAGTTGCGCTTATGTCAATAATTCCTTGATAATATGGGGGTTGAATGTTGGTCAGATGGATTTCATCACCACCGGTGAATCAATCAAGCATGGGAAATTAAAAGGCATTCCTCAAATACCCAGAGAGGTGCGTTTCAGCAGCACAATCAAACAAGTTATTGCAACTGATGAATCCACAATAGTATTGTTATCAAATGATGAATGTCATGTTCTTATAAATGGGAATCATTTAAGATTTCAACTTCCATTATATAAAACGTTAAACAATGAATTTGAGTTTTTCAGACCGTCAATTTTTTCCAAGAGAAAACAAATTATCAAGTTAGTTTCAAAAGACTCAACTAAGATTGGAATCTTATACAATGATGGATCAGTAATGAATTTTGGTGTGAACATGTTTTCAAAGTCTTCTAACATTAAATATACCGATGTTTGGACTCCAAGAAACAATCACTTAAAGTGTGTTGATGTTGATATTGGTAAAGATGGTTCACTTATCATTTGTACTAAATCTGGATGTGTCTACAAAAGAATTTCAAGAAAATCCAGTGCTGTTGATTTCAAATTCACAAAGATTGAGAAAATATCTAAAATTGTTAAAGTTTCCTGTGATTCTTTGTTTAGTTCATTTGGATTTATCAAAGATGATGTTGATCAATTACCTATGAACCTATATAAAAACAAATACCTCAAAGACATTGCTTATCTTTCTCCCTTGTCTTTGTCTGATCAGAACAGAAAGCAATCAGAACTTGTTAACCCAGGTCTTTGCGATGCTTACGTGGTGAATTTCTTACATAAACCAAACGTCGATTTGGATAATGATGATGATTATCATAAACTATTCAAAAGAAGTTTTCACATTGATGCTAATGATGAAAAAAAGAAGGCGGTGATTACAGACCCGCTTTTATCTTCGTATAAGGAAAGGTGGAATTTTACTCAGCCCTTTTCTTCCACGTTTGTTGAACCTGACCAAGAGAAATATCTTGATTCACTGCTGAAAGATGATCTCACGACATACTTCAATGTATCAGATTTTTCTGCTAATAAAGGTTATGACTTAAAATTTCATATTGATAATATTTTGATTGGCGTTCACTCTTCCGTGCTATTCCTAATTGAGGAATTCAAAAATATTGTTAGCTCAAATTTAGATATTGATGGAGTATTATTTCAAAAAATAGACTCTGACGGTATAATCAAAGTTTTTAATCTTCGGGTTCATTCGCTTTTAATCATGGTACACCTATTATATACTGGTGTGCTGTTAAAACCATGGGAAAGATTTCAACCTAAGATTCCGGAGTTATTTAAAGATATTAAAAATCAATCCTTTAATTTGTTGAAGAGTCTAAAATTGATAGATGAGTTGAATAGACCAAATTTCCAATTTTCCTCCAAATTTCGAAATTTAAATAATTTCGATAATGATACAATAATCCTTTTAAAAGATAATGAAGAGATTGAATGCTGCTCGTATATTTTAAAGGCTAGAAACGCATACTTTGAAACATTTTTCTGTGAAAGATGGGATAAATCCAATGTGCTCGAATTTCAGCATGTTGATAAGAAAATTTTCCAAATTGCATTAAATTATATTTACGGGCATGAGCAGCTATCACTATTAGATTCGTTTACTACACTGTCTAATGCTAGTGACCTCATTAATATTGTTTTTGATCTAATTGAATTAAGTGATGAATTGTTATTATTTGATTTGAAAGATTTTGGACAATTAATGATCAAGGATTTTATCAAGCAAGATAACGTTATATTGATACTACATCATGCTGAAGTCTTAAACTGCAGAAAATTGGTCGGACAATGTTTGTGGTTTGTTTATAACAATGTGGATACATTTTTAACTGATTCTCTTTACTATGATCTTGTGTCAGATACAATGGCCAAGAAAATTGATAATTATATTAGATGGTTGCTTAAAGTCAACAAGACCAATCCTGAAGATGCCAAAACAGCTTGGTATGATGAAAATAGTGATCATTTGATCAATAAATTTTTGACTGAACTAAGAGATTTTAATGACATTTTCCTGGAGAGCGATAATTTTGTTCCACTATTTGACGTTCCTCCAAAAAAAGAGGTACTTACAAGATCACCAAAACTTAAGCCTAAAAAATTGAAACCACCATCACCACCTTCGATTGTTACTGATAAACAGAAGTCGGTTTCAATAAACGTTTTGTCTCAACTAGATTTAAGGAATTCTATCGTCAATGATTCATCTGCCGTTGAATTTGCAGAAGATGAATTTCAACCAGTTATCAATTCCAGACGTCGTAAATCGTCATCAAATAGACGTGGATCATTAGTAACCTCACTACAAACACCAACTAAATTATCAAATGACTCTGCCACGCCTATTAAATCATCATTTCCAATTCCAGTAAACACACCATCACCATCATTATATCAGCAAAGAAACAAGAGCACAGAGGTTTTGTCCAAATCACCATGGAACGGTCTATCCGGGTCATCACCAAATGCTCTGAGTCCACTATCAAATTGGGCCACTCCTAATTCAGTAATTGGCAATGATTCATCGTCTCCGTTGCCAAATAAATTGAGCAGCTCAACATCTACTACTAAATCATTGCCTTCTCCGTTTGTTCCTGTGGCCAGATTGTCTCAAAAAGAACGGAAAAGAATCATGAAACAAACTGAAGATCCACCCAAAACAGATACTAGCAGTTTTAAAGAAAAATCTCCGTGGAAAATTCCATCTGCAAGCAGCAATGCCTCAGGTTTGAAGTCACCGTCTTTTTTTGCTACAAGAGAAGAGACATCGAATGCAGAAGATTTTACAATTCCATCATTGAAGGGTATCATCCACGAAGAAGAGCATAAGATTTATGAAATTAAAATTAAGGAAACTCAAAGAAAGAGCTTGGCTGAGGTTCAACAAGAGCAAGAATTTGCCATTTGGTGGGAAGAAGAAAGTCGTAAAGTTCAGAATCAAATGAACAATATCCTAAATGTGGACAAACATGCCAACGGCAATAAAAAAGCACACAGACCAAAAAAAAGTGCCTTAGGTGGACCAAATTATAGGAAGAAATCAATTCCATAAAATCGTTATATATATTTAATAACAGTTGTATTCTAATATAGAATCACATATAATCAGATCTTTAGTATACTTCATTACTCATGATCAATCGTACTCATCAAACTCTGTCTCTGGAAACCAGCCATACTCTGCTAGTTTAATTTTATTCCCATCATCACTCACCTCTACTCCTTCGGCCCTCAAGATTTCACCTTGCAAACGTACATGATGCTCCTCTCTTAGAGATATAGATCCAGAACTTGAAATAACTCTCCACCACGGCACGTTTTCGGTACTATAAGGATAATCACTCTGCTCTCCAGGAAGAGGTAAGAACTTCAATGCTTGTCCCACTTGTCTTGAATTCCGAGGTTTGTAGATCAGCTTAGCAATATGGCCATAAGTTGTTACTTTGCCATAAGGTATCAATTTAACGGTATCATACACTGCATAATGGAAAGCTCTCGCCTCATCTTGACGAGACATCAATATTCGTAAGCTATCTATTTTAAAAGAACACAATCTAGGGAATCTAATGAGTGTAAATATACCCTAAGCAGTTCTATGTATGAGAAGCGGTTTGCTCTGTTCTGATAAGGCTTTATTGTTTCGTCTTTATGATTTTTATCGTTTTCGAACGCGTATGATTTCGCGAATTCATGATATTTAGTTTATCTACTGCGTTTACCCTGTCCCATCTTGATCTTTAGGGGTCCAAGCTCTGTTTAAAACTGTTTAAAATTGATATCACATTTCAACAGCCCTCCAGATATTCTTATAACACATTATCCTATTATACTAATCGACACAAATGAGACCAAAACACGCTTTTTAATTGACTTAAAGTGTGTGGCCCTTTTCAAAAATATAAAGTCGAATTTTTTTCTCGAAACTTTTTTTCTTTTAGCTGAAGAAAAAAACAACAAACAGAAAACTGTTGAAGAAAGAGACGTCTCACATTTAGAATATATAAAAGAGGTTGCTGCTGCTGAAACTTTGCCACGTTATCGCCAAATTAGCCGAAGTTATTGCCTTTTTGTCCTGATCTCTGCTTTTTTTCTACAGATCTTTGTCACATAAACAATCACTAATGGTGAGTTATTACTTGGGGAATTGCCCCCTTCTAAGACAATCAAACTTCAGTACTAACTGCATCAAAACCAGACTGCCTCGGAGACTCACGAAGAAAGAAAGAACAGATTTTTGCTTCAATCAGATGCCAAAGCAGAAAAATTAAAAGATAAACATGAAACTACAAAAAGATTCAAGTATTTGATAGGTTTAGCCGATGTTTTCAAACACTTTATCAACTTACGTTCTTCAAAGGACCCAAGCATCAAGAAACTGATGAGACAGATTGATGCTGAAACCAAATCATTATCCAAAAAGAAGAAAATTGCTAATTCACGTCGTCGTAAAACTGAACAAGAAGAAGACGCTGAATTAATCCAAGATGAGGAGTTTGAAGAAGAAACAACTGTCATCACCGAATCTCCAAGTTATATTCATGGTAAATTGAGAGAATATCAAATTCAAGGTTTAAATTGGTTAATTTCATTACACGAAAATAGTCTTTCCGGTATATTGGCTGATGAAATGGGGTTGGGTAAAACTCTTCAAACTATATCATTTTTAGGTCATCTCAGGTACAACAAAGGTATTGATGGTCCTTTCATCATTATTGTTCCTAAATCAACTTTAGACAATTGGAGAAGAGAATTTTCCAAGTGGACACCTGAGGTAAATGTTGCAGTGTTGCAAGGCAGCAAAGAAGAAAGATCTGTATTCATTCATGATACTGTCTTAGAAGCAAATTTTGATGTTCTTGTGACGTCCTTTGAAATGGTTATCAAGGAGAAGGCGTCATTGAAAAAAATTGCATGGCAGTACATTGTTGTTGACGAAGCACATCGTATTAAGAACGAAGAAAGTGCATTGTCTCAAATCATCAGATTATTTTATTCCAAAAACAGGTTGTTGATTACTGGAACTCCATTACAAAATAATTTGCATGAACTTTGGGCTTTATTAAATTTTATATTACCCGATATTTTTGGCGATTCTGAAGTATTCGATCAATGGTTTCAAAATCAAGAGACTGATCAGGATGATGTGATTCAACAATTACATAAAGTTTTAAGTCCATTTTTGTTGAGAAGAGTTAAGGCTGATGTTGAAAAATCACTACTACCGAAAAAAGAACAAAACGTTTATGTCGGTATGTCAGATATGCAGGTCAAGTGGTATAAAAGACTTTTGGAAAAGGATATTGACGCTGTCAATGGAGTCGTTGGTAAACGTGAAGGTAAAACAAGATTATTAAATATTGTTATGCAACTAAGAAAATGTTGTAATCATCCTTATCTATTCGAAGGAGCAGAACCTGGCCCACCATTCACAACAGACGAGCATTTAATTTTCAACTCTGGTAAAATGATAGTTTTGGACAAATTGTTGAAGAGAATGAAAGAACAAGGCTCAAGAGTGCTAATTTTCAGTCAAATGAGTCGTGTATTGGATATCTTGGAAGACTATTGTTTTTTTAGGGAGTTCGAATATTGTCGTATTGATGGGTCGACCTCGCATGAAGATCGTATTGCTGCTATTGATGAATACAACGCACCAGATTCAGATAAGTTCATTTTTTTATTGACAACAAGAGCTGGTGGTTTAGGTATCAACTTAACTTCTGCTGATATTGTAGTTCTTTATGATTCTGATTGGAACCCACAAGCTGACTTGCAAGCCATGGATAGAGCTCATAGAATCGGTCAAAAAAAGCAAGTACAAGTTTTCAGATTCGTTACTGAAAATGCAGTTGAAGAAAAAGTTATTGAAAGAGCAGCACAAAAACTACGTCTAGATCAGTTAGTTATTCAACAAGGCAGATCCAATAGTAAGACCACAGCAATTGGTAATACTCCTGACGATTTATTAAGTATGATCCAATTTGGCGCTAAGAATGTCTTTGAAAGCAATTCTGGTAATGTCGTTAATACTGATATTGAAGAAATCTTAAGAAAAGGAAAAGAGAAAACCAAATCTTTGAATGCTAAATACTCTAATTTGGGAATCGATGATTTACAGAAATTTACATCCGAACAATCGGCTTATGAATGGAATGGCGAGAATTTTGCTAAAAAAAGTAGTGATGGTGGACTGGGATGGATTAATCCTTCTAAAAGGGAAAGAAAAGAGCAAAGTTATTCGATTGATGGTTACTATAAAGATTTCTTGCAAGTTGGTAAAGCATCGCCAATATCCAAACTTCCACGAGCTCCCAAAACCATTAATATTCAAGACCATCAATTTTTTCATCCTGACTTGAAAGAACTTCTGGAAAGAGAACAACTAGCCTATAAGAAATCCATCAATCATAAAGTTTCAGTAAGCGAACTGGAGGATACAGATCATGAAGACGAAGGAAGTCTAACAAAACTACAACGCAGAAAAATAGAACAAGAAAAAATCAACAATTCTGAAGCATTGTCAGAAGAGGAAGAACAATTAAAACAAAAATACATTAGCGAAGCATTTACTGATTGGTCTAGAAGAGATTTCACAAATTTCATTCAGTATTGTGCTAGATTTGGACGGGATAACTACGAAGCTATTTCTGAACAATACAACAATAAAACAATTGATGATATTAAAGCATATTCTAAAGTTTTCTGGGAGAAGACTTGTGAAATTGAAGGTTATGAAAAATATGTTTCTCAAATTGAAACGGGTGAAAAAAGAGCCAAAAAACTCAATAACCAATCAAGATTACTATCATTGAAAATTGAACAAAACAAAAATTCGCTCGAAAAAATGACTATTCAATATCCGCCAAATAATTCTAAAAGACTTTATACAGAACCAGAGGATAGATTTCTACTAATAACAGTGAATAAGCTTGGTTTGTTGTCAGAAAACTTATATGAAAAAGTGAAAAGCGAGATCAAAAAAAGTGAACATTTTAGTTTTGATTGGTATTTCCAATCACGTTCTCCTCAAGAGTTGGCAAGAAGAACCAACACTTTATTATTGGCCATAACAAGAGAGTATGAAGGACCAGAAGCTTTGAAGAGAAAGAGAAACAGAAACAATCATGAAAATACTCCAGCGACAAACTCACCAACTATCAGTCGCCAGGGCACTCCAATTATTCACAATCAACCACAATCAACCCCTTCCAAAATTATAGATCCTGAATTCAACAAAGAAAATACAGTTGAGCCATTTACAAAGAAGGCCAAGATATGAATTGAACGAGAAAGTAATGAAGAAACTGTTCTATGTATTAAAAGAAAAAAGCGTAGAAATATCTATAAAAGGGAATATTCCTAAACCGGCAATCCTCCACATTTTCTCACTAAAAAGTCAGCCAAACTTTTTAAGGAGTTCCAAATAAAAACAAGACTAAACACCTACAAAAACTCTCCGCAAAACCTCCATAAATGTTGTCCAGACTTAGATCGCCTTCTTTACGGAACTTCCATTACACCTCAAACCGTTTTTTCTCTAGAACAACAACCCATTTCGCTGAAGTCGAGGTCACTGTAGACAATATTAAAGTGAAGATTGAAAACGGCTCCTCTATTATCCAAGCGTGTGATAAGGCAGGCGTCACTGTTCCTCGTTACTGCTACCATGATAAACTTGCAGTTGCAGGTAACTGCCGTATGTGCCTTGTTGATGTTGAGAAGGCTCCTAAATTGATTGCATCCTGTGCGTTCCCTGTCAGAGAAGGGATGGTTATCCATACTGACAGTGATAGAGTCAAGAACTCAAGAGAAGGAATCACTGAGTTTTTGCTGCAAAATCATCCTCTAGACTGTCCTGTTTGTGACCAGGGTGGTGAGTGTGACTTGCAGGACCAGTCTTTGAGGTATGGCTCTGATAGGGGTAGATATAATGAAGCTTCTGGTAAAAGGGCTGTCGAAAACAAAGCTATTGGGCCATTAATTAAAACTTCTATGAATCGTTGTATTCATTGTACACGCTGTGTTAGATTTTTGAATGATGTTGCCGGTGCTTCTGAATTCGGCACGACTGGTCGTGGGAATGATATTCAAATAGGTACTTATGTTGAGAGAAATTTGAATTCTGAACTTTCTGGAAACATTGTTGATCTTTGTCCAGTGGGTGCACTTACTGCTAAGCCATACGCTTTCAAAGCTAGACCATGGGAACTAAAAAGAACGGAAACTATTGATGTTTTGGATGCGGTCGGCTCAAATATAAGAGTTGATTGTAGAGGCGTTGAAGTTATGAGAGTTTTACCAAGATTGAATGATGATGTCAACGAAGAATGGATTTCTGATAAAACGAGATTCGCTTATGATGGTTTAAGAACTCAGAGATTAACTATGCCATTGATTAGAACTGGCAATAAGTTTGAACCAGCAACCTGGGATGAAGCTTTAGGAACTATTGCTTCCGCATTACATAAAATCAAACCTAACGGAAACGAATTGAAAGCTGTTGCTGGAGCTTTGGCTGATGTTGAATCTTTGGTGGCATTAAAAGATCTATTCAATAAATTAGGATCTGAAAATTTAACCACTGATGACATCAATAGAGGAAATGAACCAACTCCATATAATTCCGATATTAGATCAAATTACATTTTCAATTCATCGATTAATGGTATTGATCAAGCTGATCAAATTCTTTTAATTGGAACCAATCCTCGCCATGAAGCTAGTGTTTTAAACGCCAGAATTAGAGGAAGATGGTTGAAAAGTGACCTAGAAGTTCATCATGTTGGTGAGACTTTTGAATCAACTTTCGAATTAAACCATCTAGGCAAAGATGCAAGCTCTTTGAAAATTGCACTAGAAGGTAAACTGGGTGAAAAATTGGCCAGTGCAAAGAATCCAATGATTATTGTTGGTTCAGGTGTTATTAATTCTCCAGACGCTAATGCAATCTATTCACTTATCGGAAAATTTGTCAAAAAACATTCAAATTTTATTACTTCTGAGTGGAACGGGTTAAATTTATTGCATCGTGAATCATCTCGTGTTGGTGCATTAGAAATTGGGTTCCACAACAATTCCAAAGAAGCTGCATCCACCAAACCGAAATTTATTTATCTATTAGGTGCAGATGAAATCAAAAACAAAGATATCCCACGTGATGCATTTGTTGTTTATCAAGGACATCATGGCGACTTGGGTGCTTCATTTGCTGATGTCATTTTGCCAGGCTCTGCATATACTGAGAAATCAGCAACTTATGTCAATACAGAAGGTAGAGTCCAATCAACTAGAGCAGCTTCCAACCCACCAGGGTCAGCAAGAGAAGATTGGAAGATTTTGAGGGCACTGGCTGAATATGTTCAAATCGAGTTGAATTATGATGATATCCACTCATTAAGAAAAAGAATTGGAGAGATCTCGCCAAATTTGATCTTCCATGATTCGTTGGAATCCGTTAGCGATTCAATTGCACAATTAGGTGTTAACAAATTATCATCATTGGATTCGTCCAACATCACTGGAAGTCCTCTGAAGAATCCAATTCAAAACTTTTGGATGACTGATGTTATTTCAAGAAGTTCTGTCACAATGGCTAAATGTATACAAAGCTTTGGAGAAAAGGGTGATAAAGTTTATGACGATCATTCCCAATATGCTGTTGCATAAATTGTGCCATTTTTCTGTTTAACACCTTATTTATTGCCTTATTTATTACCTTATTTATTACCTTATTTATTACCTTATTTATTTGTTTATTTATTCTATTATTATTTATTCTATTTATCAAATCAATACACAACTACAACTCTTGTTGAGACCACGAATCATATCAGTAACATTAATAATATATACAGATGATAAATTCAAATATTGAACTCATTAAATCCCACTTAAACTCATAATAAATCATTAAATCAAACATAACACTAGCCAAGCATCCTAATCATCTTGCGACTCTTTCTGTTTTTTAACACAAAACATTAATAAAAAAGTATCAAACATCGACTCCCATCATGCACAGATTTGAAACCCCCTCACAAGACCTAATTAAGGTTTATTAAACATATAATAAATTTTATAATTTTTGAAACTGAAACCTATCAAACAAACAGTTCAAACAACGAATTAAAACAAAACAAAAAGATGATTAAACAATAAATGATAAAGGAAAAACAGAAAATTAAATAAACACGAATGAGTAGTACGCTTCAACTAAATATGAAATTGGTGTAATAACAGCATTTTTTGAGATATTAACTTGAATTGAAAACTTATGAATTTTGAGGTCCTCCATATTGTTGGTGGGAGCCAACGAACGATCCAATTTGTCCATTTTCGTCAAAAAACCATCTTCCACTATTTCCTCCAGTAAGATAATTATTCCCCTGGCCACTCAAATTTGAAATCATTCCTATCGAGGTTGGATTTCCACCAATACTGCCAGGCAATACAGGATTATGAATGACATTGGTATTTAAATTCGAAACGCCAGGTGTAGGAATACTGGATGCACCAGGGATATTTTGTTGATGATTATTAGCTCTTGGGGTGATGGAACTTAAACTCAAAGGGTAGTTGGTGTTGAAGGTTGATGGTGGAATAGATAATGAAGAATGTTCATTCTTAAGCTTTGTTGGAGAAGATGGTGATCCGTTTCTTTGTTGGTTTAAAGAATTTGTGGAGGTAGAGGATCCTGTTGATCCTTGATGTTGTTGACTGGGATGCTGTTGTTGATGGTTAAATGGAAGCGACTGTGGTTGTTGTGGTTGTTGTGGTTGTTGGGATATGAATGAATATGATGGAGGAACGGAGGACGAAGTAACAAAAGCTTGGCTAGGAGAATATCTAAACTGTGATTGTTGTTGTTGTTGTTGTTGCTGCTGCTGTTGCTGCTGTTGCTGTTGAAATTGAACAGGAAGGTTTATATCTCCATAATATTCGCTTGGAAGTGGTGGATTAGAACCACTGTTATTATTAGAGATAGGTAGTGGTAATGAAAACGAGCCACTTTGTTGATGATGGGAGGGATGAAACGTTCTATTTTGCGTAGGCTGCTGCTGTTGAAGTTGCTGCTGAAGTTGGAGCTGTAATGGTGGAGCCCCATGCTGTGTTAATTGTGGTTGCTGAGCTTGTTGTTGTTGAGGAGGTGGAGCATATTGTGTGTAAGGATTCCCAGTAGAATATGGACTGAATGCAAATTGAGAAGTTTGATGAGATATTGGAGGTGGTATTTGTTGTGAGTTTGGTGTATGTTGTGGTTGCTGCTGCTGCTGTGGTGGTAGTGGTTGCAATTGCTGTTGTTGTTGGTGCGATACTTGGCTTGGTTGCGTGTTTTGTTGGTATTGGGCTTGGTAATGAATAGCAGGGTTAAAACCCAAAACAATTCCATTCGGATTTGATTCATCGATAGCATAATATGTTTCATCCTCAATAGGAATCTTCCCGCCTAATGAGCTTTCTTTAACAGCATTCCAGAGTTCAGTCGATAGTTGTAAATCTTTCAAAGCTGGCGAATCAACAGGTCTGGATAGTTTTCCAGTTAAAACGTCATCAGCAGAATAATATGAGACAAGATGGAAGGTTTCCAATGAAACGGGAAGGTGCTGCAAATGACTTACTCTCTGAATTGTCAATGATAATGTTTTCTTAATCAATCCATCCTCTTTGAACGCATAGGATGCTATTAGCGAGCCAACCAGGGATCTGCTTGAAACGGTATTTGAGTTTTGATCACTCATAGTTGCGTTGATGCTATCATTATGGCCATCTTCAATCGTCGTTGCTGCTGATGATTCCGTTGGTAAAGCCGTTGAGGCACCAGAACTCAGCAAACTCTCAAAGCTCTTTCGCTTCTTATTCAGCAGTTTCTTATCGCTTATCCCACCAGAACTACAGGGCTTATCACCTTTGATATTGTTTAAAGCCTGACGGTCCAGTTCCCTGTAAACCAGAAATCTTCCTAATATTCTTGATGGAGACCATGCAACACCGTCAGTCCAACGTTTAATGCCCGACTTCTCCTCCACGAACACAAATACTCTCCCACTTCTGATCAGGTCCATTCTTTCTCTATCATGCGGTCTTCGTGGAACCGCCAGCAGCTGATTGTTAAGCACGCCTTGGATGATCAACAGCGCGTCCTTTGTGGAGCCAATGTACCCAATGAAGGTGGGCTCCATTCGACTCGTTGAGTTCGACACCATCAACGATTTGGATCCAAAGCGCCGTAAGAATATCCCTGTTTTTCAGCTATGATCCTTCAATTTTTTTTGTGATGATTGGACTTCTCAGTGCCTAAAGTAAAAGTCTAGTTTTGTCTTTTCTTAAGCTAAAACGATAGGCAACACGAGAATAACAATAATAATTTGAGGTGAACCGCTATGTTGAAAACTTTGTTGTTTTTTTTGTTGTTAGTTATATTTCCTTGCCTTTTGCGCTTTGAATTTTGAATTTTGAATTTTGAATTTTGAATGTTGTGATTTTTTGTTGTTTTTATTTCTTCAATATGAAGAAAAAAAGAAGCTTGCACTTTTGCTAAAGTTTATATACCAAAAATAAAGTTTGACCCCCCAATTGTTTATTTATGCAGCAACTTTAGCTTTTTTGTACCAATATTTGCGCATAGTGCAGAGTCTTGATGCATGACATGCATTGACCTCAGTCTTTTTTCTAGCTGTTATTGCGCTGATCTAGGTTCGTGATCCGCATTCACGGCGTCTTGAGCGCCCGCTCGGTGAACAACGCGTTTGTTATCGCTTTGAAAGATTAAATATGGCAACATAATATAATTACAGACATCTTTTTACAGCAATCTAGATGATTTGAATTACATCACTCTACGGTCGGACAGTTTTCTGGTGTCACTTCGTATTCGTATAGTTTGCCTCGCTCTGGAACATTAAATGTTGGTAATATTTTCAAGTCCCGATATTCGCGCTATTAGCGGGAAGACTTTCGAAATATCATGTTAGAGTGCCCCGATATTATGATAAGGCTTTACCTGCTGGGAGATTGGAGATCCTCAAAGAAATGAGCACTTATTATGGACAATTAGGCTTTTGATCCTCTCTTGACAGATGACAGGTAAGGTACTAAGAACTGTGTGATTTGATACAACAATAATAAATTGAATTTAGTTGAGAGCCGAACATAAGTTTAAACTCTCTTATATCCCAAACTCAAACAGATCAAGAACATACCTTAAAAAAACTTCTAGAACATAGAATCCATCACATTAGCAACGATCACAAAAATAGCATCAACAATTACAAGAATAGCGTTAACAAGAAGGACTCCGCTGATATTCAACTAAGGTTGTACAACATCAGCACTGATAATGTCTTCAAACCGGCCACCTTCTAATGGCTATAGTAAATTAGTGATAGCTGAGAATCAAACGCTAAAGTCTAGATTTGAATTGGCCCTATTGTGAATTACTACAGTTCGAACCTCCGATGAGGGGACTACCCTATTTACATAACGACTAGATAACTGACTTGAGCTCCATTAATATTGAGACTTTCAAGTGCATATACCAGCATTTTAATCCGAGTCTGCGGCCCCCCTTTGACGTTAAATGCAAGATGAGACTGGTTTAACGGGATCATTGGCTACAGAGCTGGACTTACACTGACCTTTTCTTAAACAATAACACCCTTCAATGTTATACAACAAAGGGAATTCTTAGAAAAAAGAGCAGCACTAAAATCACAAATGAACAAACGTCCGTACATGATAGGGGCGTGTTATCTCTGTGCTCATTATGTACCCGGCCTACGCCGTGAGCACAATTAATCGAGCATTTGGATCACAAAATTGGGGAAATGATTATCTATCCTATAAGGAACACTCATCTTGCTGTTGAATGGTCTCAATTTATGATCATTTCCTTCATGAATACCATTTTCTTACTCAAGACTGTTGATTGGATAAAAGAGCAACTTTTTTTGATGATCATTTTCAGTAATGTTGTAGATTTCAGCTCGTAAAGGCTATCAAGGCCACACATTAATGAAGTCTCAGAAGACATCGCTCACCAATCTTATAAATCATATTGTTCCTGATTCTAATGTATACTATTGTTGTTTACTGTTGAAAAGTTTTAGCTCGCCTACATGCTTCTCTTATTGACACGCGTGCAGAGTACACTATAATATCATCGGTTATATAAAGATTGAAACTTTATATTGTAAACTTGAAGTTCCTGCAGCCACCGCTCCAACAATTGAAGCAGACCAAACTGATAGTTCCTAATATCCTTTTGAATACCTCTTAATCTTAATAAAGCCTAGATTTCCCATTGCATGAAAACATCTTAAAATTTCGAATTTTCAACAGCTAGATGAAACCTTTAAAGTTTAGTTATATCTCCAAAAAAGCCTTGTTTGAAGTATTGGTCAATTTGAGTGCTAAGCAGCAGGTAATAAGATATACTACTTAAATGTTTTTATGAGCTCTTATGCCTCAGGTATGGCAGAACCAAAGGTACCATTCCTCCAGATAATCAAGCGTTGTGATTATCCCTTTAATAAACTCTATAGATGCATAAATAAACGCGATCCATAAAGAAATATGGTAGTTATTCCTAGTAACAATTAACACTTAGTGCTTTATGAGTTAGTGAAAAAATTCTCAAAAAAATCATCCATTGCGTATGGATCCCAAGCTGTTAATCTTCTATAGTGCGAATCTAACCACATCACCAAAGCGCCAAATGAATTATAGTGCGTCTTCAACTATATCAAATGTTATCATATATTTTTTAAAGAAAGCTGATTGCACCTATTGGGCTTATCGGATTAGTCCAACTCCAGGCTCCTATGAATCTGTGATTGTTGCTCGAGACTTTAGGCGCAACTTCGAAGGCCTCGGCAGTCGTCTCCGAGTCTAAGGAATAAAACCAAACTGGGCTAGTCTATTGGTCTTATATTTTTAGAGCTACATATATACGAGGAGAAAGCCCTTACCTGTCAATAAGTACGCTTGCAATTAGCGCTCTCCCTGTTTATATTCTTCACTATTTTTATTCACTATAATGCAATAAAAATAAGCTTCTAACATTAATCCAATAAGATCAGTCTCCCGATGGAGGCATCCCCGAATGCAGCCGATTACATTTGATATGTCATATCAAATGTCGTCTCACAAATCAAAAACAGGTCTAGTCCCTAGCCAAACAGAGGGTCATGATTTGGTGATGGGCAACGTAGTCTGCCGAAGAAAATCTACATACCCGCAACGACCCACGTAATGTTGAATAGTGAAGTTAAATTAATAGTGATTATACACTATTGACTCTGCGTCATCTATACAAACGACTTCACACGCGAGTCAGAGAATGTCTTTCCCTTGTCAGGCACATATTGTAATAGCGTGCAATGAGAAAAATGAATTTACGCAGGTTTTATATTGAAGGTCTTGAAAATTTGAGCTTCGCATTTTTAATGATAGTGATGACTCTTGCCAGCTTTTCATTATGATCAAGCATCACAAAATGTCAAGGTCCAATACCAACTATTATTGGTACATTATGACTGTAATTTTTAGCTGATAACAATTCCAAGCTGACTCAAGGCAAATTAATTGAAGTTTCATATATAGTTCAATATTATCATATATGTAATTTTATATAATCAGTGATTGGTTGTGTTGATCTTATAATAACATAATTTCAACTCATTAATACGATATCAACCTCAATTTAGTAATTAAAATACACAGTTTTTTACGGCAATTTCAGAGTTTCGGGTCACTGATTTTATTGGGCGAATAAAGCCAATTTGGATCTATTCGCTGAAGATAATTGAAGTGATAATATTTATTTCTTTACCTTGTTTAATTCGATCAAATTAATGGATACGTGAAAATGAACACTTTCCAACTGATATTCAAACAGCAACTGTAGACATTTCCCTTTTCCATTCCATTTTTGCAATATAATTAAGACCCATATTGGAAATGAGAAGTCTAACTTGTAATTACTTCTTGAGATATCATATACATCAAGAAAAACGCTACCAGAGAAGAAGACAATTAAAATGGGAGAGATGGAACAGTGAAGAGTGCATTAACTAGAGTGATAATGACCAACACAGATGGCGATTAGTATTAGTCGTCAATCGAATTATGCATGCACCATTAAGCCTAGATCAGATCTTGTTTATGAATATTAAACCAACAGGAAAGTAAAAGCCATCAATCCTGTTGTTGCTGCCTTCATTTTGTCCAGTTCATCAATACACAACGATCTACCCAAGAATAAAAGCTTATCTGAAACATACCAACCCACTGTTGTTTGTAGTCCGGCAATAACAGTGGTACATGATCCGAGACAATAAAGCATACAGAACCAGAACTTTGAATAATGGTTGCCCAACAAATAAAAATGAACAAAAAGACTAACCTATCTTTTAACAAGATGCGATAATTATAATTAAATTTCTGTGTCTATTCCCTGGCTTGAAGACCAGTAGAGCTCCCAATAAACCAGGAGCGTACCAACTCACTTCAAACCATTAAAACATTCAATCGTGATAAAATCAAAAACCAAATCAACACCCAAAAAAAAAATTGCATCACATTGCCTTTTTCTCGTACACTGATGCATTTCTGCAGAATAGAATTAACCACTAATTTGAGCCAGACTAGGCTGATTTTTTCTTGAGTTTGTATTTTCTGAATTGACGATCTGATGCAAGCAAAAAAAAAATTGGATATTGTTCAGACTTTCAAGGCTTACTTGACGATCTAATTCAAGGCGTGTTGTTTGAAAGAAGAACGAATGGAAGCAAAAAAAATGGGTCTAAAATAGCATCTGATCTGAATAACAGACAAAAACCATGCTTACTAGCTCTCGCACACAAGTTTGGAAATGGCCAAAAAGTTGGCGATTGATTTGAGATTGTTTCTAAAACCTGAAGTTTGAGGTACTAGGAAAATAACACAATTTTAACAAAAAAAATTGGTCTGATAATGTCACTAACAATCGTGTTTTTGAATTGAACATGATTAAAAATGGATAGGAGGTACTTTGTTGAGATTCAGGTGCAATCCATAGCTGTTGATAGTATTAACGATGGAAGAATATTACGACCCCTAAGTAGTTAAGAAATACCAACTCCAACCTCAACAATAATGATAATAATAAAAACGAAAATGAAGTACCAAGAAGCCAATGAGTCAGCTGAAGACAAAACTAAGGCTATAAGGATTCCTTACTTTTATTTCATATCACTATCACAGGCTTAGACCATACAATCATCATAGTTGTTATAATGATGCAAGAATGTAGCATACTAAAAGCCTATAGTATGCGGTATCCAGACTATAAGATCATATTGTGATTATAGTTCGTTGATAGTTGATTGTTTGATTTCAAGTACTGTTGAGTGTGATAAAGTCAGAACTAATGGGGATCATTTCAATCAAGAACAAAGTTAATGGTATCTTCCAAGTCTCAAATCCCAAAAGATAGTATTAAAATAGCAGCAATGTCCTATGTTTTAAACAATGGAAAAAGCACAAGTTATTTGAGAGGCTGGATGAGTCCATTGAATTATATCAGGATATTTGACAACTAAGGAATCATCATCTGATTTTGACTATAAAACAAATTCTCAAAAACGCATTATTATCTTATATCCATCTAAAAAGATTAAATGTTATTCTTGGTGTTTGTAAGAGTTGTGAGCCTTTCTAACTAAGTTCCTTTGAAATAATCATAATTTTCTTCAAAAGAACTGCCTCTCAGCCTAGAATATTCAGCTGAGTGATTACCCAAGAACCACATTGACCACAGAACAACAGTAGCATACATCAAAAAGAAAGTAATAACAACGACGATAAATCTGCCCATTAGATTTTGAACCACAAATGTTATGCAAAAATTTAGTTAGATTCTGAGGACTTTATTGGTTCACTTTTTACTTTTGAGTGTGTGATGATACCAGTATTGAGCGACAAGAGGACCTTCAAATAATGAAAACTTCAAAGGAATTCAATAAGCACATTATTGGTGGTGAGTTAGAGATATCAGCAAATATCAGCAATGAGAAGAGCACAATTCAACATGAGAATAAAAACAGGGTATCATACTAGAGAAGTGCAGAATATATCAGCAAATAATCAGAGCTCAATCCATACTACTTTTGAGATCGTTCCAGTGTTGAAGTGACAATTTAAAAGAGTCCAGGAATTGAATTGGCAAAGGATTGGGTAATTTTAGTGTGCTGTAAGCATAGGAAGAAGACACGACACACGACTTGCTGGTTTTTTTAGTTGTTTGGTTGGTTATTGATTTTTTTAAGTTAAGACGTCAAATCATTGTTGGTGATTATGATATTGCTGCTCTTTAACTCTCAATAGTTTCTGGGAAGATTGAGAGCAATCACTGAAGAGTAACAAAGAAGACATAGTCTCTGATTGAAGTGAGATTGTTTGAATGATAATGAAAATTTTTGTTTATAATCTTTAAAGTCATAAAAAAGTAAGGAAAGCCAAAAAAATGACAAAATAGATACAAATCAAAAGACTATCACCAGCTAACGAGCGGTGTCACAGTATTGAGTCGAAACCAAGCTGATTCAAGCATCAATTAGTGCAGAATGAAAACAATTTTTTGTTCACTGACAGAAAATATTGGGAAATTTTCAATATTGGAAAGTGAAATTTGAACTGGACGTTCATTTTGCTGCTGTGACTTGAATATTTGATGAAAATGAAAACAAATATCAGCAAAATTAAAGCAAACTCACCACTGTCAAACTATCACATCATGTTCTTTAATCTGTTATTTTAGAGTACAATCCACAAGCTCTGTTTTTTTTGGGTTTATGGGATGCTGTCAATAAGCACATGTATCATTGAGATTTATGTCCGTTCTCGGAAATGTTCTTTCAGCTAATGGTGGTGGAAATGCTAATGCTGACAGAGAAGGAAGGGGGGAGGGGAGTGTATTTGTGGATAGATAGTGCAACTACATGCTACTAGTACCTACCGGCGGTAGTGGGAGTAGGGTTGAATACGAACAATACTATTATGGGAATCAACAATGGCTAGTGGTGATGCTGTCTCAGATGATGTACCTCATTTTAGCATTAGGGCGGTGGTGGGGTCTTGCGGGTGTCTCCAGATATAGAAGATAGAAAGTTGAACCCTTTTTGGGGGTAACATGTTATTGATAGCGAGGCATAGTAAATAATCTGTGAAGTTAAACCAACTGTACGTAATCAGATCATTGGTTGGTTATAATCAACCTTGAGTATACGCCATTCACGAGCTATAATAACTACGAGTAAACATTCGAAGCTCTTTACATGTTTGAAAGACACACAAACACATAGCACTAATTACCAAACTACTAAAAGAAAAACACGAAACAATAAACGCGAAATAAATTACACAATAATCAATCCGAGCCAATTCAACAATAAATCAAAAATTGTTTATTGTGTAATACATGAAATAATCTTAACCAACTAAATTTCATCTTTTAGTCGTGTGCCTTTTTTTTTATGTATGTAAAATTTTTTTTTCTTTTTTTTTTTTTTTTTTTCAAAGGTTTCCAAAAGATAATAAAAAAGATTACAACAATATTTTTATTCTAAAAGTTATTTAGTTGATTTAGTCGTGTTTATATATTTTCATGAGAAACACTTGTTGAATCGTTCATATCATTCACTCACATTCTTTTTATTGCTTTATCTTTATAATTCATTGGTAGCTATAATTATGTCGATAGGTTCAACGTTATCTGCCATTTCCCAGCTGGCTATCAAAGACTGGCTTTTAGTTATAGGTCTAATCTTCGGGGGGTGTTGTTCTAATGTGTTTACTTTAGAAAAAATCATCACCATGAACCCAAATAGTGGGAACGTTATCACTTTTTTCCAGTTTTTGTTCATCGCATTGGAGGGTTACATCCATTTTTTTGACCGTTCAAGACCCCCTTTTTATATTAAGAAGAACCAGGTCCCAATGAAAAAATGGTCTTTAACCATCATCATGTTTTTTTTGTTATCGCTTGCAAATAATCTTGCGTTCAGGTTTAACATTTCAATGCCAATTCATATCATTTTTAGAAGTTCTGGAACTGCCATTGTTATGATCATTGGATGGTTATTGGTTGGAAAAAGATACAATGTTATTCAGATTTTAAGTGCTATTCTTTTAACGATTGGTGCTATCATCACCACTCTATACAAAGATAAGGAATTGTTTCAATCTCTTGTTAAAAGAGCACTTGATGAAGCCAGTGAATCCAGTGAGGAAGTTATTGAAGAACTTAAATCTGTAAGTTGGTTAGATATGATTGGGGATGATATCATGTTCTTCATTGGGATCGGGGTGTTAACTTTTGCTGCAATCTTGATGGCTTTGATGGGTCTATATAATGAAAATATTTATAAAACTTATGGGAAACACTGGCAAGAAAATGTGTTTTACTCTCATTTATGCGGGCTACCAATCTTTATAGTCTTTTTATCCCCAAAGATCATTTCAGAGTTCCATGAATTATGGGTATACCCAGGAACATTCAATATTTTTGGTATGTTTGAAATTCCTCAACAAATTGCCTACCTACTGATGAATGTGATTACTCAATTTTTCTGTATTAGAGGTGCCAATATGCTTGCTGGTAGTACGACTGCTTTAACCGTGTCTGTTGTATTATTATTAAGAAAATTCACAAGTCTGTTGTTAAGTTTATACTTGTTTGACAACAGATTGAGTCACACTGGAAGTTTTGGTGCATTTATGGTTTTCTTTGGTGCCTTTTTGTATAGTTATGGATCAACAAGACAGAATAAAGCACCAGAACCAGTGTCTGTGAAAATTGATGATGATGAGGATCTGAGGAATGAAGAAGTCGAATTGAAAGAGTTGAAAGGAAGCCCAGCTTAAACTGTGATATACTCATATAGAAATAATTATACAAATATGAATAGAATATTGTATTTATGGTGTCAAGAAAGATGCTCTTTTATATTTATGAATCGTCCTAAAGAGCCAATTTACTCAAAATAGTTATATGTGAATTGATGAAGAAAAACGATTTATTCACGAAAAAAAACTATTGCTATACAGATAATCTAAAATTTCATATCTTTTAATTGTGTAGATATATATTACTGCTTTAGCAAATATTAGATAAGTAAATTTTGTTAAACATTATTGCACTTTTTGAACTTGTTGTATAGGACAGATACAGCGAATATTACTTAAAAAGGATATATAATACTCCAAGAAAGGTAACCCGGATTAAGAATTTTTTTCTTTATAAAAAAAAAATCCGTGGGAATTTCCGACCAACCGACCTAACCATCCCTCGGAATTGGAACGCTCCCGAAACTCGAAAAAGCTGTCATTGATGGAATCGATAAAAAAAAAGAACCAGTCAGAAATCGAGCTTTTGCACCATCCAAATAAATACACAACAAATTATTCTAGCTTTACACATCACGTTTGCGGGCGCCCTCTTTCTGCAGTCTAGTCTACATATACCCCCAACTTCTGAGATTGCTGTTCGTCCAACTAACTAACCTTAGCAAATTATCGAGAAGTTTACTTATTTTTTTTCTCACAACCAAACAAATTAAACAAAAGAACACCCTTTTTTGCCCATCTGTAAAGAAGAACTCAGAACTTTGATCCAACAACACAGAAAACATGAGCAATAATAGCTCTCCTTCTATCGCACCTTCCCCGACAGCCTCTGCTGGTCTTGCTCCTAAACAACAGGTACAAGCTCTCACCAAAATCGGCACATCGAGAGAATGGGTGTTACCTCCAAGGCCTAAACCTGGACGGAAACCAAGTGCTGACACACCTGCTACGAAACGCAAGGCTCAGAATAGAGCTGCCCAAAGAGCTTTCAGGGAAAGAAGAGCTACTAGAGTGACTGAATTAGAAGCTAAGCTGGGAGAAGTTGAAAAAGAGAAGGAGATTAATGAGCTGAATTTCAAGAATATTATTGCCAAATTACAGTCTGAAAATAAATTTTTATTGAAAGCGTTGAATAATATCAAGAGCGATTATGCTAGTTTCAAGAAATCTGTTCTCTCTCAGCCAAATAACATTTCTACTCAAACGTCACCAGCTGCTGTTTTCTCAAATGGTCAGATTAATGCACCAAGTCCATTGAACTATTTCAAGCCATCACCTACCCTAGACGCATCAACAAGTCCTGAAGAGACTATTGCCAACTATAAATTTCCACAACAACAGCAACAATATTCGCATTTAAATCAATCACAACCGAGACAATTACAAATCCCACTAAGGCAACAGACAATCCAACCAATGTCACCACTGAATCCGAATGGAAGATCTCCTAATGATATTCAGTCATTTTCATCGAACCCAACCCCATCAACCAAGAAATCAAGTATATCTTCAAATGATGAGAATTTTGATTGTGGAGTATGCGTTAAAGACGATTGTATCTGTGCTCAAGTTGGTATCAAGCCAAAACCTCAAGATCGCCAACAACAACAGCGACAACAACAATCGGTGGAGTTACAAACAATGGTCCCAGCTCCATTAAAGAGAAAAGTTGAAGAGATTGAAATCGATTATACTGCAAAATTCGCAAAAGTCAAACCTTCAAGATCAAAACCAATGCCAAAATTCAAGAGATTAAAAACACCAAAACCAACGACAAAATTAGACGACAACACTGCTAGTGAATTCTCTATTGTTTTCGACAAGATCAGTGAAAAGGATTTTGCATCACCAATGGAACAATGTGGGTTTTGTTCTGATGATTCACCATGTGTTTGTCGTGAAGCAGCCAAAGAAGCAGCCAGTGCAATTACAGAATTACAAAACCGCTCCAGAAGAGAATCTGTCGCGGTACAAGCACAGGCAACCGCTACAACTGCTATACTACCTCCAATTTCAAGACATTCTTCAGTTACTCATATCAACAAATTACCAGTGATGCATCCTGGTCCATCAGTGGAGATATCTGAGATTCACAGATCGAGTATCTCAAAATCAAAAGAAACCACTGCTATGGAAGAAGAAAGTAAGGAGAAGAAAAAGGGTGCAGAATGTACTGGAAACCCAGGTACTTGCACCCAATGTCAAATGGATCCAATGTCAACATTGTTTTGTACGACTATTGCAAGTAAAGCCGTAGAGGAAGAAGGAGAAGGAGAAGGAGAAGGAGAAGGAGAAAAAAATCCATCTACTGGAACAACCCCACCTCAACAAGCACAACCGTCATCAAACCAGCATTCGAGAACAGGATCCACATCATTACATGCCCCAATCACTCAGCCATCTCAACCCATCACCACCACAAACTCCCTTTCCTCTTCTTTATCCTCATCATTAGTAAGGCTAGATGACAATTCAAAGAATTCACCAGTTTCACCCCCACTATCTAATGTGTCTTCAAAAGTGTCATCTCCTATGACAATTGCTTCACAAGAGGAAGAATTGAACTCATTAATTAAAAGATCAGGCAACGGCATGCCACTATCTACACCAAGTGTAGAAGGAGGAAGTGCAAGAGGGATATATATACCTTGCGCGGATGCATACAAGACGTTGAGTCGCCATAAGGAGTTCAATTCGGTTGATTTCAGTACGCTAGTTGGGAAATTAAATACGAGAGGGATGCAAGTTGAAGTACAGAGTGTTGCGAACGTTTTGAGAGAGTTGGATAGAAGGTTGTATAATTGAGTTTTGTTATTTTGGGTTTATTAAGGATCACTAGGTTTTTTTTTTGATTTGCTATGGATTAGTGAATATTTGTTTATATTTTTATTGAGTTATAATAGATAATTAAAAGATATAAACGAAAAACGAAACATTGTATTGTCTTTTTGGTATATATATATATATGAAATACGGCTCTTTTTATATATGCCAATCCTCGTTGAAAGGAGAAATTCATGCAACAACCGCAACAACGCTGATAGTTAAGAATCCTAAGATGAAGGTCATTAAAGAACCTTCAGACAAGTTGTAAATAAAGTTGTAAAAGAATGGAACGCTTTTAACGTAACCTGAAGATTTTGAGGAGCTTGAAGTAGAGCTAGAAGCAGAACTTGAGGTAGAGGCAGAAGCAGAAGCACTAGATTTACTTGAAGAGGCTTTAGAACTTGAAGCAGCAGCTTTAGTACTAGATGAGGTGGATTTTTTAGTTGATGAACTAGAATAATCATCATCATCATAACACAACTCTTGGGTATCATATCCAGTACCGACTGGTTCACCAGCACCAGTTGAGAAATAAGCAGAAGCTGCAGATGGCATATCAGGTAATGAATTATCAGCTTCCCAGACACCAGCTTCATAAGTTGGACATTCAGAGATTGAATTACTTGCACTATAACCACCATCACCTGAAGGATTTGAAGTTGAGTTTAATTCAGATTTAAAATTTTTGTAATCTGTTAATTTTTCAACACTAGAGCCATCATCTGAAATTTGAACCAATCCATAATTATTATCTTCATTAGAATATTCATAAGCCAAACCACCTGAAAAAACACTAGACATTTTAGTTGAATAGATGGTTTCAATTTCATTAAAAGGTCTTGATGTACCAACAGTGTTACAACCATATTCAGATAAAAATATTGGAAGGGAATAACCAGTATACATATCAACTTTTTGCTTATAACCTGAAATGCTGTAAGAACTCGAACCACACCATGAATAATCATTAACACCAAACATATCGATTCTAGCATCAGAATCATCACCACAGTTGAAATACTCAGCAGCCAATAATCTATTGGATGAGACATCAGCAGCAGAATACCCGACAGGAATTTGTCTATAGTTTCTAGCTGCTATATATTTTTTCATATCTCTAACTGTAGCTTTAACATAAGTGGCAGTATTAGTAGTGTTATCAGAGTTGATAACTTCGTTCCCAGCAAAGAAGCCTAAAACGTTGTCATAATCAGCAAATGCATCAATTGTTGCGAAAACACTTTGTAAATAAGCACTGTTATAAGAACAAGCTGGATCGAATCTCGAAATTGATGCATCAGGGGTATTGACGTCCAAGATCAAATAAATTCCAGCAGAATCCAAAGCAGTCATACAAGCGGAATGATCCAATGTGTTATCAACAGTATAAACCCTAATGGTATTCAAACCTAGATCTTTGAAATATTCAATATCTCTAGTACAGGTAGTTTCATCGGCCAATGGATCAGTTAAGTTTGAAGATCCACCAGGTTGGTAATCAACACCACGGATAAAGAAACGTTCACCTGTTTCTGTGTTCCAGAAGGCATTCCCAGTGATGTTAATGGTTGGTAAGGATGCAGAAAAAGCAACCGGAGCAAAAGATAGTAAAACACTAGCTAGAGAGGTCCACTTCATCTTATATTGTGAGTTAAACTAAGAAAGAAGAAGGGGATGAACGAATAAGAGCAGCAAGAAATGACAGTACTCAGAAAAGTAGAAGCTAAAGAATAGCAAGAAGTAGCGAACGGAAATTGTTGTTTTTGAGTTGGGATTCAAGGAAATTCTTGAGAAGTTTCAGAAATTTTGACTTGATTTCAAAACAAATCTTTGCTCGAAATCCGGTTCGGGCAGCATTATAGTGAAAAACGTCAACAAAGATCGGCGTTTTAATCTGATTTGAATTTAGGAAGGGGTTTATTTACTTGGAGATACTTTCAATATATGTTTATTCTTATTTTTGTTCTTATTCCTATTTCTCTACTGTAGTTCTCTTGATTTAGGTTTTTGTTTCAGCTTCCGTTTCAGTTTCCGTTTCAGTTTCAGTGAGTTGAGGCTTATTGGTAGGTATGATCTTATCTTCTATATGCTCTTCTTGTTTAATTTCTGATTGATCTGCTTCAATTTCATCACTCTCATTCACGTTTTCAATATCTTGCTTCTCTTCTTTGTTGTCAACCTCAGTCTCTTCAGCTTCCTTTTCTGATGATTGCACTTCTTCTTCATGGCTTCTTCTAAAGTCATCTACGGTTGGTTCTAACTCTTCAAGATCATTTTTTTCTTCAATCTTTTCAATTTTTTCATTCTCGTCAGAATTATCCTCATTATCCTCATTATCTCTTTTCTTAATTTGAAACCCATCACTCCCAACGTTGAAAATACCTGTAGCCCAAACATCAACAACTTTAATAACTCTCTTGTCTTCAACTTCTACCTTTTCAGTACTAGCTTTTGGTAATCTCTTACCTCTTGGTCCTCTGACTCTTGATTTTCTAATATTTTCAACTCCTTCTTCAACATCTTCCACCTCGTCTTTTGATTCATCGCCAATTGGACCACTAATAGCAGAAGGAATAACAGCACCAGGTCTAACCATCCCAGGCAATGCAAACAAATTATTCAAATTTTGTCTAAAACCAGTGTTAACATTTGCTGTTGAATCATCACCATTTGATTCAATGGTGGTTTTTCTCTCAAATTTCCTTGTGCTTACAGAAGGGCGGGATGGGATCTTGTTCTTTTCTTCTTCTTCTTGATTCTTGCGTAACATTTCTTGAAATGCTGCAATTTTACTTGATGGTTTTTTTGGAACAGGAGGTGGGCCTTTTGAGGTAACGGATGGAATTGATTTGGCAGAAATTTCTGGGGAAGAATCAAACGTTGATGTTCTTGAAAGTGATTTTGGTCTAGCAGGAATTATAGGGATAGAAGAATTGGAATCTGAAGGAGATGATGAAAATGAGCCTACCTTTTTGATTGGCCTGTTTGTTGGAATTGATGGGATTTTTGGTTCTTCTTGGAGAGCTTCAGGAATTGGTTCAGAAACTGGCTCAGGAATTGGTTCAGGGGATGGTTTAAGAACTGGTTCAGGGGATGGTTCATCCTTCAATCCATCATTTTTTTCAGTGGTAGACTTCTTCTCAGCAGATGGAGTTTCACTGGACTCAATTTGTTTTTCTTTTGTAGGTCTTTTTGATGGATGTGGTGGGATAACAGGTAGCTCAGTATTATCAACAATATCGACATCCACTTTGTCATTAGGTTGAACCTCAACTGGGTTTGATTCTTCATCGAGTTTGGCGATTTCTTCGGAACTTATTTCTTCAACTGAGGCTGGTTCATCTTTCTTGGTTGATCTTTTTGGACGGACTGGAATGACAGGAGTTTCTTCTGACTTAAAAGATGATTGTCCATTTTTAGCAGCGTCTGAATCTTTCAGTTCTTCAGATGATTCTGGTTCTTCTTTATTTCCTTGAGCAACGCCATCTGATTCCACAGATTTATCACCACTTTCAGCAACGTAGTCTTCAGTTGTCTTTTTTAATGGTCTTGAAGGAATAACAGGGATTGAATCTTCATCCTCTTGAACTACCTCTTTAGGCTCCGACTCAGCTCTTTTTTTAGGACGTGATGGAATAACAGGAATATTTTCACTTTGTGTTTTCAATTCACTATTGTTTAACTCTGAAGTAACAGAGTCTGTAGCCGAGTCTGCAGTAGGAGTAGTAGTGGTAGTAGCAGTAGCAGTAGACTGTTTGGATGGTCTGGCTGGAATGACAGGAGTTTCATCTTTGACTTGTTTTATTGGGCGTTGTGGAATAATTGGGGTGATAGTAGATTCTTCTTTAACGATCGCATTTGGAATTGAATCTTCTTCAAATTCGTCAAAAGAACCATCAGAAGATAATTCCTCTTCCATTTTCTCTGCTAGTATGTCGTTCAGAGACATTTTAAAGTTTTATGATTAATTGGAACGATTTTTACAATACAAGTTCTTTGTTTTTGTTTCGATTTGTTGACGTTTTTTGAAATTCCTTATAAAAAAATCGCTACAAAAATCAGATCAAAATGATGAATTTTACAAAGTAGATATTAAGAATCGATTCAAAGGGGAAGGTGAAACGTATGAGTTAATTAGTTTAAGAACCATAATTCAAACGGAAGATGTCATTAAAAACGTAGTAAGAACTTCCATCTGGAATCAAATGGAAAACTTGAGAATAACGTTGTGGGTTTTGTTCTTCATCAACCAATAATTCACCAGTGACCAACACTAAAACATCACCATTTGGAGAAGCTGGTTGAGCATCTAAAGTAGTAATTCTATGAGCGACTTTTTGGAATGGCAAAGAGGTCAATTTTTCAACAATATCTTTGGCACCTTGAACTTGAGAAGTTTCAAAAGTTAACATTGATTGTTCTCTCTGGGAGTAAAATTGTTGTTAGTACCAATGCACTAAGAGTTGAAAATGGAAGAATAGAAGGGTGGACATACGTAAAGGTTACCCAATTGATTTCTATCGCTGTCAAATTGGTTGTAGTAAAATTCGGTGAATTGTTCTAGTTTATCGAAATGTTAGCTGATGTCTCCCCTTTATGGAACTGTTTAGAAAGGACTAGAATAAAGTGTATCTTTTCTTAATTGTAATCACATACGAGCTAAGGTGTTGAAATCGACTGATTGAAAAGTTAGTTGATGATATTTTCTAAGAAGTCATTGTTGAATTATCAGATCTGCTTTTTAGCACAATTTATTTATCTCCATGATGGATCGAAGAATCAATATTAATATTCAACCATTCCAGGTTTAGGCACTCCTAAGGTACAGCTAACCACCAAAAACAGAAGTAAAATAAATCTGAGAATCCAGAACGAGAAATATAATAAGACATACCAGACATTGTTAGAATAAAAGACAAGGGTATTGACTATATCAAATCAGTTTTATTTTGTTGTTTACAATTCAAAATTTTTCTTATTCTTTCCAAATGGAAACAAACCAAAAAAATATAAATTTTACCCGGATTTCAAAATAGAAAATGATTACGTGGAATTTATTTTTATATAAATTATTTTTTGATTTTTATTTTAACAAAATAGGCCGCGTGGTCTAGTGGTATGATACTCGCTTTGGGCGAAGATTAGCTAAACTAATCTGCAATTACCATAAAAAGCATGCGAGTGGTCCAGGGTTCAATTCCCTGCTCGGCCCATTTTTTTTTGTTTTGTTTTTTTCTATTTTTTCTATTTTGGACAATAAATACGATCAAAAGATTAGAGCACTATATTTTGTGATACTCTCTCTCTCTCTCTCTTTCTCTTAGTGATAAAAATTGTAAAAAGAAAACATAAACACCCGATCACTCTAAGTTTTTACATTCCCGCCAACGTGATGTTGTATATAACTGACTTACTTCTATCACGGTTTATGAATAACCCTTTTGGGGAACGGTAGGTCTGCTGACTTTTTTTTTTACAGCAATAAGAGAGAAAAACAAGAGTGTTTAACGAATAGCAATTAGAAGTAAATTTATGTTTGTTTGTTTGTTTTCTTTGGTTAATGTGTTTATATTTGCAGATAAAGATAGCTGTTATAGAGAAATGGTACTGGGATGGATATATTGTTATTACTCGTACTGCAAAACCAGGTCAACAGAAAAGGGTTTAACCAAGCCAGGTTAGACTGAGATCTCTTTACTGCATCCTGCATACCTGATCAACAATCAAATAACCCGCAATTATTTCTAAAGGAATTTAACAGAGAATGTGAACAAAAAAAAGCACGTCCCATGCTAGAACTAGTTCAAATAAACTGACCATCCACCGCCCTTCTGGAAACCCCCTTTTGCTCTTCATAGCTTTCTTTCAGGCTTCTGTTGAGAATCTTGAATTTAGCACTGATATCGGTTATTTTGTACATACAGCATATACAGCACATGCAGATCAGTTTAACCCAAGCGAAATGCATAACTTCCAATAAAACGATCGCATATTGACTACTGTGGAAGGGGTATAACAGTCTTTGTGTGCAAATTAGAAGCGTTGGTTTGCATGAACGTTTTTTTTCTTGATTCGACTCCATATATTTTGTATATAAAGAGAAAGTATTGTTGGCCAGGAGACATAATTTATATAAAAACCACAACTATACAATTTTATAACAAACAGGTACATATATCAACCCATAAAAAATGATTCAACTTCTCCAAGCTAATCAGTGCACTAAACCAAAGATCAAGAGAAGATTCTCTAGAACTAGCTCAAACTCAGCTCATTCAAACTCCTCATCCTCATCCACGTCGACGACAACAACGTCTTATCATTATCAAGCTCTTCTCATAGGAACAAAAAAATCTGGTAAAAAAACAATACTGAACCACATAAATAACCTGAAAACTCCAATTGACATCATTTGTCTGTCTAATGAGATTCCTAAAACAACATACCATAACTTCATATATGACACTTCTTTTATCATTTTCATCTTAGATTCCACCAAAATTTTATCATTGGAATATCTTAATCAAGTTGTTGAAATCTTTGGTAACCTATTGATTAAGCATCATCATGGGGAAAGCATAAGGAAACTACTAATTTTTTTAAATAAACAAGATTTGGCAATGATAGAATCCACTAGAGCTTTAGAAAAAAAATTAAACATGGACCAATTTGGAGTAGATTATTTGATAGTACCCACTAGTAAAGATTTAAGTGATCCAAATAATCATTATGGGATTTCAGAAGGTATAAGTTGGTTATTGATATAGCTCAACTTGCAAGAATTCTCAATTAATTTCTTGTAACTTTCTGGTAATGATTCAATGATCAACTTGTTGCTATTACTTGTAGTATCTGTATGAACTAATGAAAAAGGAGGAACGTTTAAATGTTTAGGAATAATAGTGTTTGATTTAATTATGATACAGTCTTGAATGTTTGTAGAAGGTTCCAGTTTAACATTATCGCCAATGATGACTCTATTCCCAATATTTGAGGACTGCACAACACAATTCGAGCCGATCAAAACGTATGACCCAATCTTGGTCAGTTTGTCCTTAGAAGGGGTGATAATACTGTTTGAATCGATGAAAACGAACTTTCCAATCTGAATTGAACTCGTAGTATTATTTAGAACATCACCGTTCAACTGGACATTGGGTTGAATCGTAGAGTTACCACTGATGAGAATTCGATCAGGATTTTTAATGATTGCCTGCTTGGAGATTCTGTTCCCACTGGATGTCTCAACGAAGGAGTTCATAGATATGATTAGTTCCTATTCACAGTGCCAATCTTAATCCCGATAAAGATAACGATAACAACACTAACAAAAGACCTCAAAATCTCCTTTCATGATCAGATATTAAAAGATTTGCGTTGAAAGGGTTTGTTGGTGTTTGGATTTTTTTTTTTCCCTTGCTTTATTAGAGACTTAAAAAATTGGACGTTTTTTTTTTTTTTTGTTATGAATTTCACTAAAAACCACGTTTTAAAAGTAAACAAAAACTAATAACAACAAAGATGTCAGTTTTCAGACTAAATTCAGGTTACCAGAACTACGACTGGGGTAAAATTGGATCTTCTTCTTCAGTAGCTCAATTTGCTCATCATTCTGACCCTGAAAATGTGAAGATTGACGAATCCCAACCATACGCTGAATTGTGGATGGGTACTCATCCAAAAGTTCCATCTAAGAACTTAGACGGTGTTTCCTTGAGAGATTTAATTGCTGCAGATCCTGAGAAACTTTTAGGTGAAGATATTATCAAGAAATTCGGTGCAACTAATGAATTACCATTTCTTTTCAAAGTGTTATCCATTGAGAAAGTTTTGAGTATTCAAGCCCATCCTGATAAAGAACTAGGTGCAAAACTTCATTTAGCTGATCCAAAAAATTATCCTGATGATAACCATAAGCCAGAAATGGCTATTGCTGTCACTTCTTTTGAAGGGTTTTGTGGGTTTAAACCATTGGAGGAACTTGCTGATGAATTGGTTAAAATTCCAGAATTAATCAATGTTGTTGGTAAACAAGCTGCTGAAAAATTCATCAACGAAATCATTCCTGATGCTAAAATTGGTTCAGCTGAAGATGCCAAAAACAGAGAATTATTACAACTGATTTTTGGTAAGGTTATGAATACATCGGATGATGTCATTGAAATTCAAGCCAAATCTTTAGTTGATAAAGCTTTAAATCAACCTGAAATTTTCAATAAAGCTGATTTGCCTGAATTAATCTTGAGATTAAACAAGCAATTCCCAAATGATATTGGTTTATTCTGTGGTTGTTTATTATTAAACCATTGTAAGTTACAAGCTGGTGAAGCTATGTTTTTACAAGCTAAAGATCCTCATGCTTATATTTCAGGTGATATCATTGAATGTATGGCTGCAAGTGACAATGTTGTTAGAGCAGGATTCACTCCAAAATTCAAAGACGTTTCAAACTTGGTTGAAATGTTAACTTATTCATATGAAAGCGTTGAAAAACAAAAAATGACACCATTAGGATTTGAAAGAGGTTCAGGTGATGGTGAAAGTATTCTATATGATCCTCCAATCGAAGAGTTTTCAGTTTTGCAAACAACTTTTAAGAAAAGTACAGGTGTTAGAAAATTCAAAGGTGTTAAAGGACCAAGTATATTAATCGTTACTAAAGGTGAAGGTTTGATCAAACAAAATGGTAAAGAATTAAAAGCTGAAGCCGGTTATAACTTCTTTATTGCACCAAATGTCGAAATTGAATTAGTCACTGATGATAAAGAGTTCACTTCTTATAGAGCTTTTGTTGAAGCTTAATTTCTGAATAGAGAAAAAGGTGAACAGAAACATTATGGGTCGTTATTTATTGAAAGTTTTAATAGAGTTTTTTTTTCTTTTTCTTTTTGAAAAAAAACAATTAGTGAAAAGATAAAAAAAAAACAATCATGTAGTTTTATAAATATATGGAAATGCACTGAGATTAATACTTTTTGTCTTTTTTTTTTATTATTATTATTCTGTTATACACAGGGATTTGCAAAAAAATAATAATCACTTTATTCAATATTGAACTTTTTTTTCCATTTAGTAATTCTTTTCTTTAGATCCCCTTCACTTTGTTGATAAATGTTTAGTTTTTTATCCCATTTCATCTTACCATAATCTTCACCATGTTTCTTATAAAGAGCCTCTAACCACTGACTTTCTCTATCACTTTGAACTCTTTCTTGTTTAATTGGTTTTGAAGCGGCATAAGCTTCCAATTGTTTAATAACGTCAGTTTTCTTTTCTTCATCTTCATGGTATTTGGAAGATAAACTCATATCATCATCCAATAATTTCTTTGTACCGTATATAACTTTAATAACTTCACCTTGTTCATCTCTAATAATTCTTGCTTCTCCTTCAGGTATATCAGATTCTGTTAGTTCATTATCGTTTTTTGTAAGATGCTGATCTTGTGATCCTTCGTATTTCAAGTCTTTTTTTAGAATGACTTTATTAAGATTTGCCTCAACACCACCAGCTGGTTTTTGTAGTTTAGCAGTAAGACCTAGTTTTTTATAATTTTGTTTTAAAGTTAAGTTATAGTCCCAATTAGCTTCAATAATTGGATTTGAAGCGATATTAATGTTTCTTTGTTTATCCTTTGTTCTTCTTGAAACTTTATTTGTTTTTCTTTTTGTTGCTTGTCTACTTCTAACTGTACCCATTTTTTAATTTTATATGAATTCAATATATAAATTTAAGAATAATTCAATATATAAATTTAATAAGAAGCTCATCTCAAAATTTTTTTTTTTTTTTACTTTATTTATTTAATTGATTAATTATCAGAGCTCAAAACCATAACATTTTTTTTTTCCTTTTAATGTATATAAAGAAAGGGAAGAAAAAGAGAAAGATTGTTTTATAAGGATGTTATATTAATATACGTTATGTGGTATATATATATATGTGACTTGTAAAGATGATCTAATAATTACTATGTGGTTAATTTATAAACAAAAGTGATATCAAAGTAGAATGTCATACGATATTCCAATAGATCCGGGTAACTTTTGTTTATATCTATTGGATACAATAGATATGATACTTATTAGTTATATCTATTAGTTAATTAATTATAGTTATAAATATAACTAAGTAATATATATATATATATATTCGTATATATTCGTATATATTCATAACTTTCTAATTTTTTTTAATTCTCTTTTCCTCTAAAAACATCTCAATAATTACAAAAAAAAAGAAAAAAAAATACTAATAGAAATACTAATACTAATAGAAATACTAATACTAATACTAATACCAATAAGAATAATACTAAAAAAAACACTAACAACAAGACTAATAAAAAACAATCAATTTCTTTTCTTCTTTCTTTTTAATAAGAAATAAAAAAAAAAAATCTCGCTTTGATAAAAAAAAATTCAACAATGGTCAAAAATAACTAAAAAAAAAAAAAAAAGATCAAAAAAGAATTTAAATCAAAATCAATTAAAATTGAAATTTAAATATTTTTATTTAAAACTCACTTTTTTTTTCCTCCCCCCCCCCTAAAAAAACAAACAAACAAACAACTCTTTCAAATCCACCTTTAAACTTTTCTTTAATTTTACTTTTTTATCTTTTATTTAAAGATAACTTAATTTAAATATTTTTTTTTTGAATTATTAACAATGAATAACGAAACGGAGGAATCTCAATTGATCCAAGAACAAAAAGAAACAATTTCTCAACAAATTTCACAAGATCAAGCTGAATCATTTAATCCTGATGAATCAATTCAACCCATTCAACAAGAAAGAGAACAAGAATCACATATTCGTACAAGAAAGACTCCAGAAGAATTGAAACAACAACAAGAAGTTGATTCTCGTTCAATCTATATCGGTAACGTCGATTACAAATCTACCCCTGATGAAATTGAGTCTTATTTCTCGAAAATTGGTCCTGTTAATAGAGTCACCATTTTGTTGGATAGATATACAGGTTATCCAAAAGGGTATGCATATGTTGAATTTGAGAATGGTGATGATTCCAAAAAGGCAATTGACGAATTGAATGGGAAAACTTTCAGGGAAAGGGTTATTTCCGTTGTTGCTAAAAGAACCAACTTACCAGGTTTTAGAAGTAGCAGAGGTGGTTTCAGAGGAAATTTCAGAGGTGGATTTACAAGGGGTGGGTTTAGAGGTGGAAGAGGAAATTTCAGAGGAAGAGGTGGAAGAGGTGGATTTAAAGGTGGAAGGGGTGGGTTCAAAAGTGATGTTCAACAACATGGTGAAGAGGTCCAACCAGTCGTTGTTTCAGAATGAGTCTTTTTTTTTTTTTTTTTTTTGAGACAGAGAGAGACAGAGAGAGAGAGAAGCTGCTATTCATTTTATGAAATGAGGTCATGTTTCAAGTGGTTTTATGTGTGGAGTTGTTGATAAAAAAAAAAGCTTGATGTTTTTTATTGTTTTTGCAGTGCCTTATGGGAAAAGAATCTTGACGTTTGTCGTATTTGTTGGTGTTGTTTTGTTCTTTTGTTGTTGTTGCTGTTCCTAGTTCTTTTCATTTTTTGGTTTCAAGAGAAAAAGATTATATATTGATTTTGGATATGGGATCTTGTTTTATCTTCATGATTTAACTGATTTCGATTCATTTAATTGCTTTGTTTTAACTTTTTTTTTGTTTTTTCTGTTTATCATTTCTATTAACAATAATCCTTTAAGTTTTTATTTAAAAGAAAAGGAGAAAGGGAAAAAGGGAAAAGAAGAAAATTCATATCAATAAAATTACTTTATTTATTTATTGTTTGATGAAATGTTAAAAGGGAAAGAAATAAAGAAAGAAATATGTTTAAATTATCATATTTATTTGATTGTTTGATGAAATCTCTGTGTGGTGTTTTTTTTTACACTGTTTTGCTTGCATTTTTCTACTCTTTAAAAAAAAAAAAAGATGTTTATGTATTGAATAATAACAATATCATATTGCGATTTCTTTAATTTCAATTCCCTATGATTATAGTTTATATAATCTATATATCTTTTTGTAATTTATATATATATATATATATATATATATATATAAATGAGGCTAAATCAAGAAGAAGAAGAAGAAGAAAAAATCACGTGATATTTTATTAAATCTATATAAAAGACGAAAATTTTTCCAACTTTAACTTTTAGTAAAAACTTCTTTTCTTTAATCACAAAACATCCAAATGATTTCAATACTTCAGGAGTTTCTTGTTTTTTTGTTAATTCTTGAATAAGATTTGGCCTGGGAAGTTCAACATTCCAGATATCTCTTTCCTAGTTCCTCGTTTTGAGTGAGCATTTTAGAGCAAATCACTATTTTGAAATTTTGGAAAGAATGAAAAGTGTATCATAGTACGTCGAATTCATCATGTTTAATCATGATTATCGTTGTTTATCAATGATAATCAACAATTCGGAGTCTCCAAAGCCACATACAGTTTAGTTTATTTACTTATTTATTTATTAATTATTTCACTTTTGATTGAATATAATTGAGCAATTCTTTTTGATCATGTTCTATTGTAGAGTATTTTAAATCAGGCCTAATTGTAAATAAAGGTAAGTTTAATAACTTAAATGTCTGTAGACATCTTTCTTGAAACGATTCCAATTGGGAATGACAATTCAATAAAAATGTTTCAGCAGTGTTGTCTTCGTTTTTTTGGGTCTGCAACAAACCTTTGTACGTTATTTCCCAACTTTCCTCCAATTCTTGCTGCTGTTTCACCAATTTTTGCAATCGTGTGACAAGTTGTTGATTATTTATAAACTGCTTATCCATGTAATTCTTTGCAGTGGTCAAATCAGTGATTTTGGACGGCGTGAGTTGATCTAGTTGCCTTGATGAGTTCTCTTTGAGGATTTGCTGAGTAAAATCATTTAGGGCTTTAGTTGCTTGTTTCTGTCTATTCAAAAGAAATTCATATTGAGTTTTAAGATCTGGATTTGAATTTAACACTATTTGCAATTGATCCATTCTTCAAAAGCTCTTTGAAAGCTTCTTCTGTTTTTTTCTATCAAAAATGACATCAGTTTTTTTAGTTCAAGTCTTTTAACTATTTATATAACAAAAAAAAAAAGAGAGAAAGAAAGAAAGAGAAAATCATCAAATTCTAAACAAAACAAAACAAAACAAAACAAAAAATCAACAAAATTCCCCATTAAAGAAAAACAACAACGAAATCTTTCAGAAGTTCTCTTCTAAATCATGGCTTCAGCTGTTCATTTCTGTGATATCAAGGGAAAGTCACTTCTATCTAGAGACTACAAAGGTGATATTCCAACAACAGCCATTGAGAAATTCCCATTTTTGCTTGTTGAAGCTGAAGAAGATAATGTCAACTCGTCACCTGTTTTCACCTACAATGGTATCAATTATCTTTACATTCAACACAACAATCTTTATCTATTAGCATTAACCAAGTCAAACACAAACGTCGCTCAGATATTTCTTTTCCTACATAAAATTGTTGAAATTTTAACCGATTATTTTAAAGAACTAGAAGAAGAATCAATTAGAGATAATTTTGTTATAATTTATGAGTTATTGGATGAAATGATGGATTTTGGGTTGCCTCAAATCACAGAGATCAAAATGTTGAAAGAATATATCACACAAAAGTCATTTATTTTGGAAAAGAATAGACAAGTGCTAGGACCTCCAAGTGCAATAACAAATGCTGTTTCATGGAGATCTGAAGGAATCATTTATAAGAAAAATGAAGCATTTTTAGATGTCATTGAAAGTATCAACATGTTGATCAATCCACAAGGTAAAGTGTTAAGAAGTGAGATTTTAGGGAAGGTTAAAGTTAAATCACATTTATCAGGAATGCCAGATTTAAGACTAGGATTAAATGATAAAATCAATTCAAGCACAACATCAAAAGGGATTGAAATGGAAGACGTTAAATTTCATCAATGTGTAAGATTATCCAAATTTGAAAATGAGAAAATCATAACTTTTATTCCACCTGATGGAGAATTTGAATTGATGAGTTATAGATTATCAACATCATTAAAACCTTTAATTTTAGTTGATTGTAAAATATCAAAACATGAAAATTCAAGAATAGAAATCCATGCTAAAATCAAAGCACAAATTAAAAAAAAATCAACTGCAAATAATGTTGAAGTGTTGATTCCAATTCCAGAAGATGCAGATTCTCCGAAATTTAGATATAGTCATGGTTCAATGAAATGGGTTCCTGAGAAATCTTTAATAATTTGGAAAATTAAGCAATTCCCTGGTGGAAAAGAATATTCAATGACTGCAGAATTAGGGTTACCTTCTGTTAGAATTGAAGAATCAAGTTATCAAATGAAGAGGCCAATTCAATTAAAATTCCAAATTCCTTATTTTACAACTAGTGGGATTCAAGTTCGTTATTTAAAAATCAATGAACCTAAATTACAATACCAAAGTTATCCATGGGTGAGATATATTACTCAAAGTGGTGATGATTATACCATTAGAATTTGATATTGATAAGAATAAAAAAAAAAAAAGACATCTGTTCCATTTCATTAAAACATTGTAGAGTAAGCTATACAAAAAAAGAAAAGTGTAGGGAAAAGGTTTAAAGAATCAACCTGTATAATAAATGGGTCACCAAAGTAATATTGAAATTGGAACATTGAAAAGATTCAAAGATACCAAAACAATAAAGAAAATAGAAACAAAAAAAACATATATTACACGCCACAAAGAAGATCAAAAAGAAGATCACTTTAAATACACTAATTGAACATAGAGAAGAAGAAGAAGAAGAAGAAGAACACTAAACTGAACTGAACTGAACTGAACTGACCAGGGAAATACAATTACATCTAATCCTATGAATTAATAACGAGATGAACATCTCAAAACGTCAGTTGATTGAAGAACTGATACAAAACATCTATATCGAAGATATTCAAAATTGGAATCAAAACACAATCTTGACATTGAATTTTATATTCCCAAACACTTTACTAGATGCAATCAAACTAATTGATGACAAGAAGATCAAAATCTACAAACCAACAGCTGAATCTTCACTGAAGGACTGTTTAATCATGATTGATGATCAGAAAGCTGTGATAAACGTTGATTTAGAATCATGGCACTGTACCTGTTCTGATTTCAAAGAATCCAATAAAACTGCTGTTATTAATCCCACAGAAGTAGAGGATGAAGAAGATATTACTAATACTAATGGTTTTGGGAAGAGATTGAATCATTATTTAAAAGAAGACGTTCCAATCTGTATGCATTTATTGTCTTTATACATAATAAGTCATAATATCTCGACATTGGGCAAAGATATAGAAACAATCCAAGTTGGATTAGAAATTTGGCTTGAGATGTACTCTCTTCTTATATAGCTTAAGAACAATACCCTTTATCAACAACCACCAAGATAAAGATTCATTGAAGAATTGAGATAATTGAATAAACAGAAAACTTCCATTTTGGGAAATTTTCGCGTAATTTTTCTCTTACTTTTTGATTTTATTCAAACAGAAAAAAAAAAATTCGTCGAAAAAAATCAAAATTTGATTTAAAAAACCAACAAATTACTGAACTTTTTAAGAGTGTTTTTTATATCATTTTGTCTTTTCATTATCTTCTTTGTGCTTTTTGTTCTTCTCTTCAAAAGCTAAATTAAAAAAAAACAACCCCTGCATTTTCCCTCAAGTCATTCTCCTCCTCCTTTTCCCAATCAAAATCAATTCAATTCCAAAGCAATCCCCCAATGCCTATTCAATATGTCTAATTTAAAAGAAAATGAGATAAAACAAATAGAAACTCAAATCGAAAGAGAGCCAGCTGAGTACATTGCTCACTACCAAATCGCTCCTCCTCTTCCTCCTCCTATGCCTCTCCAGCAACAAATTCCACAGAACTTCAACGGGTTTCCCCAACCTGGGTTTATCAACAACTATCCCTTCATGAATCATCCAAGCATTTATCCACAATACACAAATACCCTATATCATGACCCAAATGGATTCCCACAGCAACAGCCTCCTCAATTGATCAATCCTAATGCGTATGGTGCTCCTTTTGGCTATCCCCAACCCCCTTACAATTACCAAGCGAACGATTATCAACAACGACAGAACATGACTAATTATCATCAAAACAACTATAATAATAACATCCGCAATAATAATCATAATAATACTCATAACAGCCATCCTAACTATAACCACGATAATTATAATAGCAACAACAATCATAATAGTTATAATGGGAACGGGATTTCGAAGAAAAAGCTATCAATCAACAGTTCAACTTATGTCCCCGAGAAGAAACATTCTGAATATATACAGAAACAGAAAGAAGATATTCAACTTCAGCAGCAGCAGCAGCAGCAGCAGCAGCAGAATCAACAACAGCATCAAGAACTCCAGCAGGAACCATCACAACACCATGAGTCTTCAAAAGTGGTGAAAAATTTACCTCAGATAGCTGAAGATCCAGAAAGTCTCAAATTCATAAGCAATTCCCAACCAGTAGGAACATCAAATGACCCTACTTATATTATTCCTTCAATAACATATACTTCAATCCATTCAGATAGTACTGTTGATAACAATGGCTCAAAAGCTAAAATCGATGCAAGTTTGATTTTCAAAGTACCTGAGAGTAACAGCATTAAACTTCCTCTTATATTTGGAACAACTTTGAAGAAGTTTCAAGATCAAAAGAAGAAGTTCACAAAAATTGATGAGGATGAAGAAATAAAAGAACAAGAACTTAAAGAGCCAGCTGAGAAAGAAGAGATCAAAGAAGCCTCAACTCCTAAAGAGACAACCCCCCCACCACCTCCAATCACCCCAAAGCCTATGGGATGGGCTTCAATTGCACAGAAAGCTGCCCAAAAGCCATTGAAATCTTTGTCTTCATCCCCATTACTAACATCAACATTATCTACATCCACCCAAACTTCTTCTTCTTCTTCTTCTTCCTCTTCTTCTTCTACAACAACAATAAAACCAAATGAGATTAAATATGTTCCTATAATCTCTAATGTTTTAGAACCTTTGGGGATTGTTTTATTAAGATCAATGTTTGACACAACTTTCCAAAATTATTCAAATAGCATAGATTTACCAAAGATTGTACCTAGAGGAATAGTTAATACTGGGAATATTTGTTTCATGAGCTCAATCCTACAATTGTTACTATACTGTCAACCTTTTTATAAGGAGCTGCAAATCATTTCAAACAAGACTTTATTCAGCTTGAATGGAGATTCAAAAACTCCATTATTTGATTCTATTTTAAATTTCTATAAATATTTCAACATCAAATTAAATAATGAATCATTTAATGAAAATTTCAAAAAATTTGGGGATCCAATCACCCCTACTGAATTATATAAATCGATCAGTTCAAATGATAGATTTCACCATTTGAAATGGGGCCAACAAGAAGATGCTGAAGAGTTCTTCGGATATTTATTAGATGGATTACATGAAGAGTTTATTTCAAGCGTTGAAAGATTGAACGACGTTGAGTTAAAAAACTTCACTAACTCAATCGTTTCTGACGAAACAAGAGTTCTCATAAAACAGGCCATAAAGAAATTCAAAGAAGACGATTTAAACTCTACAAACCAAAACACAACCTCGTCCACCACCACCACCACTACTACTACTACTACTACTCCTACTACCAATTCACTATCTACTACTACACCAACGAAAGACCTGATCTCAGATGATGGCTGGGTAGAAGTTTCCAATACCAAACATTCTAAAACAAGTGCTAAACGAACCGTTGAAGTAAAACCATCTCCAATCAGACAACTTTTTGGGGGTCAATTCAGATCTATTTTGAACGTTCCAAAACAAAAAGAATCACAATCAATAACCCTAGATCCATTTCAACAAATTCAATTAGATATTTCTGATGAATCAATCACAACGTTGGAAGAAGCATTTGAAAAAATATCAGAAAGTGAAGAGATCCCAATGAAATCTTCAAATGGTGAAGACGTTATTGCCAAAAAGCAAACATTTATTGATAAACTTCCTGAAGTTTTAATCATTCATCTCAAAAGATTTTCATTCAATTTCAACAAGAATAACAACCTCAGTAATAATTCATATAGTAATAGAGGAAGAATAGAGAAATTAACCAAGAAAATTGAATATAAACATCAACTAACAATTCCATCAACAATTATTTCCCCAACAAATAGAAAATTCGTCAAGAACTTGGATTATAAATTGACAGGAGTTGTCTATCATATTGGATCTTCCTCTGATGGCGGACATTATATCGTTGATGTTAAGAGTGATAATGGTTGGATAAGTATTGATGACACAACCGTTTCAGAACTGAAAGAAGAAGAGGTTTTGCAAAGAGATGGGGATGGTGTTAAAAGTGCTTATATCTTGATGTATCAAAGAGTTTGAATGCTATATTATAATGATGATGA
Source organism: Wickerhamomyces bisporus (assembly GCA_024271855.1). Classification (NCBI taxonomy): domain Eukaryota; kingdom Fungi; phylum Ascomycota; class Saccharomycetes; order Phaffomycetales; family Wickerhamomycetaceae; genus Wickerhamomyces; species Wickerhamomyces bisporus. The sequence continues at coordinate 135,926 of JANBXE010000027.1, forward strand.
TTTTATATCCTTTACATTGTGAAGATGTTTGTAGTATATAAAAGTATATATATATAGAACTAATTATACAACAAAAATCCCACCAGATTATTATAACTTTGATTGAATAGAAAAAAAGTTCCCACCAAAAATAAAAAATCAATATTAAATATGCATCCTTCTTCTTTCAACTATATAAAAAAACCATTAACACGAAAACCAAGTACATCAAATAATCATAACTTTCTAAATTCATTCAAGACCGGATATATGGCTTCAAAGGCCTGGTAGATCTCTTCTCTTTGTTTAGCACCGGTCAGAACAATCTTCCCACTAACAAAGATCAACAACACAATCTTAGGCTTCACCATTCTATAAATCAACCCTGGAAATAACTCAGGTTCATAACTGGAAAAGGGACCATGACTGAATGCCAATCCTTCTAATCTGATTGGAAATTTCACATCACAAGAACCCACGATGTTCTGGATTTTAAAATCTGTAAATTTTGCATTGAATCCCAATTTTTGAATAATTCTTGCATATTTTCTAGACGCCAATTTAGAGTTATCCTCAGATTTTGCACCGGTTACAACCATTTTCCCAGAAGCAAAGATTAATGCGGTAGTTTTTGGTTCACGAATACGCATAATAACAGCAGCAAAACGTTTAGGATTATACTCGGCGTTTCTGGCATGAAGCGCAATGGTCTTTAAGTCCAAACGACAATCCAAGTTTACCGTTGCCACAATGTTCTGTAATGTCGGGACAATCCCAGAAGTAGTGTCATTGGACTCTTCTACTAGCGGTTGTGAAAGTGATTGTGATTGTGATTCGCCCTTCAATTCAGCAATGTCCTGTGCAGCTGAAGGGTAGCCAAACGAGTTAGAGGCTGTAAAAGCCTTCGCATCGGCAACTGTTTGAGGCGGCTTGATCGAGTCCATTCTTTAATCAGTGGTGCTTCTTCAGAGGCCTTTGTTCAGTTTTAAGAAGAGCCTTTTTAAAAAGGTTCTTTTCACTGAATTTCTGTCGATTTTGTCAATTTTCACATAAAAAAAAGTGCGAAACTCGCTCTTTTTATAGTTTTAGTGGACGGTTCGAGCCACATGTCAATGTTAAATAGAGAAGAATAGACATAAAAAAAAGTCAGTTGATTTAGTTGATATATCGTTTATAAAGAAATTGTTTTCCTTAAATGTAACTGTAGCTAACTCTTGCTATAAACCCCGTTTTTTTGCTCACAAAATTGGGAATATTCTAATATACAATGCAATATGTAAAGTCACGTGAGTATGATATTTCCTTTTTGGGAATTTCAGTATAAGATTTTGAAAACACGAGAATAAAACAATTCACGTCAAATCCATTTACGTCAAATGGGTCTCAACCGTGATGAATAGCGCGCTAGGCACAGATATAAACTCTTCATTTCAGCAAGAGAGCTACCAATCAGTCTCTTCCCCCTTTATTCATTCTGATTCGCCCTTTTCTCAACCAACCGAACAAATAATCAGCCATCACAAACCTTTACAATCTCAACAGGCCCAGCAATTTCAACCTCAAAACATCCAATTGTCTACAAAATCCTCTGTCGAACAACACCTCTGGGATTTGGCTAACACCTATTATGATCATGCTAAATCACAACAACGAAACATCAAATCTAAGAAAAACTTGCTGGAATATTACTCTTTAATCCAATTATCAATCATCGCATTAAAAAAAATCATTGAATTAGGTCAAACCGCAACTTTAAGACTAATATTGAAAGCGAATTTAAAGATTGCTGAGATCTTGATTAATGAAAACGATAACGAAAATGCGTCATTTGATTCTGAAGACCAACAGCCTGAATATTATTTAGACCAAGTGATTCTTTCAACAGATCAATATCCAGATTATCTAAAGTATAACATACAAGCCAAAGTAACCCTCATTCAACTATCATTAAAAAATTCACGATATAAACAAGCTTTGAAACTGATAGAGGAACAAACTTATCATAATCATTTGCCAATCTTTAAACTTTTGAAATTTCAAGCATTATCTAAAACTGATCCCATTCATGCTATAAACTTTCTTCAAACCTTTATTTCATCACCAGCATTTCAGCTGATTACATTTGATGATACTAAGCTTTTTTTTTTGCTAACTGAGTCTAGCTTTTGTCTTGAAAAAGGCATTCAATCAATCGTTCAATTAGATCAATTACCAACTTCAAACGTTTTGCATTTAAACGTGTTAAAGCAGTTGATTGGGGTTTTATATGAATTAAGCCATATGACAGCTGTTAGTGGATTATCAGATTCCAAACCTATTATTAGCAGGTTGAGAACATTGGGGACTTTGTTATCGGAACACAAGACCGAATTAAGCTCAAAGTTATTTGGTTTACAGTTTCAACTTGATCAAACTCAGTGTCTCAATGTTTGGGTTCATCATTTTGGATATTCAACGCTAAATATTTTCTTTTATTTGTTGTTTGGAATATCAACTTTACATTCATCATTCGAGAAAAGAGATTCATTAAAGACTTTGAAAAAATGTCAGAATATCATTGAAAATGAGCTGAATTCTTTCACGAAAGCAAACACACAGATTAAGTCAAGTCAAGATCATATTGCCCTTTTGAAAAATTTTCAAAGACTAACTTCATTTTACATTTTAATTGAACATTCACTCACTCAAGAGTTTGAACCGGATGCTTTTCAAAAACTCCTTCATGAAGTCTCACCAGTTGAAACCATCAATACACTTTACTTGAAAGCTCTCAAATTGCAGCAATCAGGTACTACTCAAGAGGCCAAAACTCTCTATTACACAATTATTAAGAACCTACAACCTGCACAAGAGTCAAACTATAACGATATTTATATCATCTCACATATCAATCTTCTCGCGATCATAGAAAGTGACATATTTTACTTTACCAACCAGTCCAATACCACAAAGTATACGGCATTGACTAAAGAACGTACAGTCATTTTGACACAATTAAACAAAATTCAAACTTCTAAAAACACAACCTTACAATCAAAATATCTTCTTTTTACAACTTTGAAATTCCTAGATATACTTTATAACTCTTCAAATGCTTCAACAATTGATCAAAGTTTACAAATAAGTGAAATGATTGACTCCAATTTTGATAATATCAAGAAATTCACTTTATTTGGTGCCTCTTTATTGTATTTGAAATCACTAACCTTAAATCAAAACTCAGATCAAAAACAAAAATCGTCACAACTGAGTTTCAATCTAGCCAAAATGGGGTATATGCCTTTAATCAGATATGTTTCTGGGGTTTTGAATGGCAATAATGCAAAAATTGCTAGAAACTTACAACAATCAGAGATCCAAAGACAAAAATTAGACAAGATTGAGAAACAATTAGCTAACAAGTTTAACAAGATACATGGATAAAAAATCTAGCTACAATAATTACTTAATTAATTTTAAAAAACCAAATGTAAATAACTTGTAACTTATCAAAATGTGAATAACCAACGCAAAATACATAACTGAAATACAAAAAAGAAACAATTCAGCTCTAATCACTTAGTTACTGTACCGTTAGTCAAAGAGTTAGATTTCTTCAACTTCAAAGCTGCAATAACATTCTCAGATCTTTGGCTTGATTCACTATCTTTAACATGTCCTCTATCATCTAATTGAATAGTCCCAGGGCTTTCAAATAACGAGACTGTGCCAACCAACAATCCCAAAGTTTCCAAAACTTGAGTTGGATTATTTAAATGAGCAGTTGCGTATGTCTTTTTGGATGCTGGGCCAACTTTAACAGGATAGATACCAAAATTATCAAATGTTGTATCCTTGTGAAATTCCTCGTGTTGATCCCATTGAGACTCAATTTGTAATAATTTTAAAAACATATCTTCATCTGTAGAATCATCACCTAAACAAAGAATGAAATCTGGTAATTCTTCACGGCTGTGGTTAAGCTCGTCAACATTTGAGTTATTTTGTTTAGCACCGTGTCTTGTCAAAACTAATCTTTTAACAATTTCACCTTTATTGACAAAACTTGGACGAACCTCAACGTTCGCCTTTCCACTCATCACTTCAACTTCATATTCTTTAGCAACGGTGTTTTGCAATTCTTTGATCAATTCAAGGGCTTGAAACTCACCTAATTCTGGATCACTTCTTCTATAATGCCATGTCAATGCGACTTTCTTTTTTTCAATATTTGAGCCTGGTGTTCTATCAGTATATTTAGTGAAAATCTCTTCAACTTTTAGCTGCCACGACATGTCAAATTCAGCAGCCAAATTAACCCACTGAGAATTAATATCTTTCATGAAACATCCATGTTCTGCAGAAAGTCCAAGTTTGCTATTTGGGCCTAACCATTTTTCCAAAAATGCTTGATCACGTCCACTTATAATCCAAATTTGATTCTTTGGATCTGCAGATAGCTTATTTAAAATATCAATCAATCTTATTGATGGAATAGCAGCAGCAGGATCTTTGACAATAGGAGTCAACGTCCCATCATAATCAAACAAAAATAATCTTCTTTGAGCTTTCTTGTAATGATTTAATATTAATGGACGATTTAAAGAAGGTGTCAAATTTCTAGACAAATCAGAATAATCTACGATCCCTTCAATCAAACTTTTTAGATAACGATTTGTCCAAGATTGGATCGAAACAACATCTTTGGATAATTTAGTTTGATAATTCAATTTTCTTTTATCGTCCAAATTTAAATTTTCATCAATTGCTCTAGCAACAGCAACAGAATCCCATGGGTTGACAATAATTGCATCTTTCAAAACTGATGCTGTACCACTGAATTCGGATAGAATCAAAGGTGAATGATTATCTCTTTGAGCGACAACAAACTCCAGAGCAGTAGTGTTCATACCATCTCTAACAGAAGTGATTAATGCTAAATCAGCAACCCTTAACAAGGCAAGATATTCATCCTTATCAATTCTCATTTGATAATGATGGATAGGCAAATAGTTTAAGGAACCATACTTTCCGTTTATCGTTGTAATCAATTCAGAAACTTGGTTCTCAACTTTTGTAGAGTGTAAGAAATTTGGAGATGAGACCTGAATCAGTGTGACTTTTCCTCTCCATTCTGGATACATATCCAAGAATATTTCAAAAGCTTGTAATTTTTGGAAAACACCTCTAACTGAATCCAACCGATCTCTTCCAACAATAATTTTGGTATCAGGGTACAGCTCTTTGATAGCTGTAACTTTCTCATCTATCTTGGGATTAAATGCGTCATATTCAATCTTAGCAACGTCAATTCCAATAGGTAATGAATCGACTTGGATTGTATTTCCATAAACGCTGACCGATTCTGGAGTAGTATCAGTTCCCAAAATTCTTTTACAGGAACTCAAGAAATGTCTAGCAAATGAGTAGTTTTGAAAACTAATTTTATTAGCACCCAACAACCCATCCAATAATTGCTGTCTTTTTGGTAAAGCCCTAAAATATTCACTTGAAGGAAATGGACAATGCAAAAAAAAACCAACAATAGCATTAGGCAATTGCATCTTGATCAATTGTGGCAACAGCAATAAATAATAATCATGAATCCAAATGATATCACCATCTTTATAAAGAGAGACAATTTTTGCAGCATAAGCTTCATTGAATTTAACATAATCGTACCAGAATTCATTTTCTTCGCGTCCATCGCTCGCGTCACCCATAATATAATGGAATGCAGGCCACAAGACATTTTCAGCATATTTTCTCCACCTTTGTTGATCTTTTCTTAACAACCAGATTGGATGAATATTGTCTGTTTTATTTTCCTTTTTAATTAATTTTTCAATATATTCCTTATCGTCTGAATCCAAATAAAAAGCTTCATCGTTCGAGGTCAAATTCTTTTTGTTCGTCAATTCACCCGTCCATGCAATCAGATGATTCTCCCATTCTGATTCTTGATCAAGATAATTGAAAGATGATAACAATGCAGAATTACCAGGCAAATGTTTGATCTTCCATTTACTTTCACCATCTTCTCTGTAAATCTGGTTAGGAATATTGGTAAAAGCATTCAAAATTCTCCCACTCAATTTCTTGGTTGGATAATCTGAAGGCTTGACAAAATCCTCAAATCTAGCATGGCAAAATGGTTTAGTACTATCTAAAGTCATTGTTACTATGGTTTTCTATAAGAATTCAACAGTTTTTTCTTATCAGCAATTAGCAGGCTAAAATGGCAAATTCTCCCAAATCTAAAAAAAAACAATCTAGCCCAATTAAAACGCTTAAATCACGAATTTAAAGGGAAAATAAGCAAATTTTATACTAGTGTAATCAGACAAACAGTATAATGATGTGATATATCAAACTTTTTTAGTGAGTTGAGAGATCTGAATCAAGAGTTCTTTTTAGTTTGTCTTGTTGTTATTTTTCGAGCTTCTCCATCAGTTGACATAAAATTCGCGGCGATTACGTCATCTTGAGTAAGAGAATAAAGATATGATTATTATATCAAAGACTAGAAATAAGGCTCACTTGCTGGACCAAAATCTTCCTGTGACTCTTCATCGTCTCTGTAAAAGTCCTGTGATGGGTCTGTAAAGTCTTGTAGGGTAATCCGTGCTTTTTTAGCTTTTTTTTCAAGCACAGTCTTATGGAGTCTCTTTGATGGAGTGGAAGATATGAATTGTGATAATTGAACGATGCTCAGTGATTCTGGTTGGGTGGGATATAGTTCTTCTAGCTCATTATCTATCTCTATGACATTGAATGAAGTCTCCTGCTCTTGTCCATGTTCCAAAAGGTTCTGAGGCTGGTTTGCTGTTAGTTTTGTAAGCTCACCGGCATTTGGTTCATCATCTGACTGAGTTGGGCTCATAGTTTCTTCTGGTTCCGATTCACCTTTTGATTCTCTTTCTCCATTTCCTTCATCCTTATTCGTACAGTTTTCATTATTTACCCGATTGCTTCCTTCTTGACAAACATCTTCATCTGTCAACTTCTCTGTCACGTTCACTAACTCATTACGACTATCAGTTTCTGGCTGTGCGTATTCCTTCTCTATATCCTTTTCACAACTTCCCTTTACTTCATTCGTTATTTCATAGTTTGTAATACTAGAAATTAAATTGGTTGGAGTAGAGGGTAGTAAATCTTTTGCATTTTGAATCTCTCTACGTCTTGGAGAAGAATTAAATAGTGTACTTGACGCAACTCCAATCTCTTCTTCCTCCTCCTGCTCTTCTGAGTCAGATATTAACAGCTCCTCTTCATCAACCACGAATGACCTTGTAACATCCGCAACGGCAGAATATTTATTAACTTCTCTAATTCCTTCATCTTTGATCTCAAACGATACTACCCTTGGTGAATGTTTCCTGTACTGTAAAATTTTCTTCATTGTTGAATTATGATTTATATGAACAAAAGTTGCCACCTGTGATCCAGCAGTCCAATCTTTGAACAACAGTATTCTTGCACGTACATATGAATTCCACGATGGATGATCACCTAAAGAAGATGCGAGGATTGGTTGAAATATAAATTTTGGCTTAAGTTTCGGGAGTGATAGTTGTGATGAGTTTATTGATGCAGAAGAAGATTTGTGTTGATTGGATGAGTCCTGATTGATCTCGATGAATGACATGTTTAGAATATCAACTGGGTTAAACATACAGCAAGCTGATTTTTTGTGTGTACAATATGACGATAACAACTTCATGAAATCTTGAATTGCCCTGTTTTTCTTATTTAATCTTCTCTCCTTGTCTCTCTTTCTGGTCATATCCTCTAATTCTGCGAACGATTTATCCAACAGGATCGACAAATCCTCTATTATAATCAATCCAAAAAGATCCGATAATGAATGCAAAAATAAAAATAAAGACGCAATAGTAGTAAGCCTGATATGCTTCAAATTCTCCAGGGTATGAACATCAGAGTCATGCTCCTTTATTCTTTGAATGGTATCAAATGGGATGTCTTTAACAGTAGTGATCCACAAAACTTTCTTATTCATTTTCAAGGCATTGATGCACAATTGTGAAGCTAAGCTTGTTTTACCGGTCCCATTCAAACCACTTATCTCATAGATCTGACCAGGGAAAATCCCACCACTCAAAGAATAATCAAAGTTGGGCATAAGTGTAGAAATCGGCGTCAAAGGCCGCTGTGATAAAAATTGGGACAAAGATTGCGAGGGAAGTCTGTGGAGCTGTGATGAAAGTGTTGTAGGCTGTGTGGACATGATTGAAGAGATCAAGGAATAGTTTTATAGATAGAAAAACATAGATTCGCCTTCAAGTGTATGAAAAATACGAATATTGAATGGTCTAGGCGCTGTTGGTAATGAATAAATGACTGATATTGATGGTGTTTTTAAAAGGTTTGCTTTAACTTTAATGTTGTTCTTTTTTGACCTGTCGCGATAAAAAAAAAAAAACATTAAATTTTGACGCGTATTTTTACTACAACTTCTATTCATTTCATATAACTATGCAATAAAATAAAACAAATCATGAAGGAATATTTCGTAACAATGGCGTGCTTGATCATAAAAAGTAGTCTGTAGCGGGTTTCTTCGAAGGAATAGCGTTAGCATCCTGAAGAACAGCTTCGAATATCTTGTAATCCCTCTTCAAATCATCATCAATCTCCAAAACAGCAGCAACGTTCCCACATCTATAACAATAGTTAGGAGCACTCCAAACAGTTACTAAGCCCCCATCAAACAATTCTTTATAGCCTTCCATTACCAGTTGGTGTGCTCTTGCTATCAAACTAATATTATTCTGATGTAAGAACTTATCAACTTCATTTTTCCCAAAAAGATAACCAGCTCCTCTTGGGCTGACACCCCAACTGGGAACTTCATCTGGATCTGACCATAATAAATCACACATTGCTCCTTCATGCGGCACTTCTTGCTTTCTATCTATTAATTTAATCTGATTTATAGATTCAATATCTGGGGATAGCCCACCATGAACGCAAAAAACACCGCCTGGACCACCAACTAGCGCACCTAATGATAAATAATCAAAAACCTCACAACAATATCTCCAAACATTAGCAGATCCATATTTTCTAACACATTCATCATAAAACCCGTAAACAGTTGTTATTTGCCTGGACTCATGATTTCCTCTAATCAATGTGACTCTATCTGGATATCTTACTTTCAAGCATAAGAGTAACAAAAAACTCTCTAATGAATAAAACCCCCTATCGACGAAATCTCCTAAGAATAGATATCGTGTTTGAGGAGATTCACCACCAGCTTTAAACAAAGTTAACAAATCATGTAATTGGCCGTGAATATCTCCACAAATTGTCACAGGAGTATCCACTATCTGAACATTGGCCTCCTTTATAAGCAGCTCTTGAGCTTTCTCGCAAAGCTCATAGACATCTTTTTCCGATATTTGTTTACAGTCTTTTAATAATTGAATTGATTTATCAAGGTCTAACATCATCAAAAAGGGGTCATTTGTTGTAAATGGACAGGACGTAATAATATATTAATAGAGGTAACAAATAAAGTGATTATTGTTATTATAATACAATTCTTAATGATACAAATTGAATGGAAACAAGGTTAATCTAGAGCCATCTACTTTTTAGTAAGAAGCTCATCATCTCTTTTCTTTTGAAATTCTACGCGAAAGTTACCCGTTTATAATCACGTGACTGAAGCTTTACTTGCACATATATACATATACTTGAAAGCACATTTCACACTAAAGTAACTTATCTCGCTGAATAGACTTAACATATTTAGCTATAAGTAGGTAGCTGTTTAAATATTTATTTCAAGTTTTTAGCAAAAGAATCCATGAGTTCACAAGAATTTACCAAAGTAAATAGCAAAGGACGTCCTATTTGACACATAAAATTAATCGTTTATTTCCTCTTCTTATAGATCGTATGGACTGGCAAATGAATAACTTTGGGAACAAAATATGAGTTTTCTTTATTAGCCAATCCAGTATAAGCGTTGTACCAGGCAATAAAAGCTGTAATTATGGCAACAACACCAGCGGCTTTGGTAACACCCAGACTCATTGTAAATTTAGATATTGCCAATAAAGTATAAGTGATGGAAACAAAACAAAACAATCCACAAAATGCAACAGTAGACTTGAAAGTCAGTGAAGTCATCAAATAACTGAAAAGAGCCCAACCAAGATAAAAAAATCCCAAAGCATTATTCAAATCTTTCTCTGTCTCATAAGCTTTTTGAATCCCAAAGAATTCAATTTTAATTATTCCATAAGCCATCCAACACCCACCGAAAGAACTTAGCGCAGTTCCACCAAAAGCATTATTACAAGCAATGGACCACATTCCAGCTAGCAACTGAATAAATCCGCCATAAAAAAGTGCCAGCCCAATCAAGATATTATTTGAGGTGACAGATCTTGCTTGACAATCAATCAATCCAGATACGAAAGTTGTCAATGCAAACGCACATAATCCTAATGGTGCAGGGTTTGCAAAATCGTAGATTGATCTAGCTTGGTAACCAGGGATAAGCGCACCTCCAAATGCCTTCATTAGTTCATTTCTTGAGAACTCTTTACCATCAAGATAAACAATAGATGGGTCTTCAGAATTTGTTGTAATTGTATGGACTAATCTATTTGTATCAACCAATTCATCATTATTATCATATAGTATTGGGCGTGGGTTGTAAGGTGATGTAGGTCTGGCTTCTTCCTTCACTTCGCCATCAAAGTAGTTGTTCGGTTTATCTAATGATTCATTCGATCCAGTGATTGGAAGCTGATTCTCTAAATCTGTATTCTTCTGACTTGCACGACGAAATGTGCCTATCGGCATTGTGTATAACTGTTAATAAGGCTGGATAGATAAACTGTTATAACGTTGATAAAGGAAAGTTTAGCCTTTTATATTGAAAGTTGAAGTTAGTGTTAGGTTGTATCATCTGTTGATGGTGACTGCCTAAAAGGGAGTTTTAATCATCCCATCTAATCTTTATCCATGAGTGGAAATGGCCAATTGCAGCAAAATTGGCTGCTAAAATGAAGCTTATTTGTTGATAAAGACACGAAAAACGGTATTAAATGCCTTTTTGTGTTCTTTTTGAGCTTTGTTTGGTCAGATCGCATGTTGCTTTTTTGTTACTGCTTGATAGTTTAACTAATATATTTTGGTTAAGACTTAAGAGTTGTATCACAGGAGCTTTATATTTTGACAGTTCTCCCCAACAAAAAGTAAAAAAAAAAAATACAGCTAAAACGTAAAATGTGTAGTTGCAAATCTTATCTTGTTCCTGAAAGTCTCATAAATTTCACTTAATAGATCTACAACTCTAATTAAATCTATTCGTTTCATTCGTTAAATAATGATAGATACTATAAAATAATTAATCAACTTTCGTTCTATCTAATGTCTAATATTTGTGCTTTTTGAAAGTCGATTTATTTCTTAAAGTAAGGCCACTTAGCTTGATTCAGTTACCTTTCTTGAAGACGTTTTCAGGTAAACGAACAACTTTTGCGACAATATAAGAATTCTCTTTGTTTGCTAAACCAGCAAAAGCATTATACCAAGCAAGTACAGCAGTTATCAAACCAAAATAACCACCAGCTTTTGTAATCGCAACGTTCATAGCAAACTTCCCAGCTGCCAATAAAATAAAAGTAATGGTCAATGAAAAAAATAACGCAAAAAATGCTAAAGTTGATTTCAAAGTAACCAAAGTTAAGCCAAAAGTAAAGATTGCCCAACCTAATAAATAAAAGCCGACTGCATTTTCCAACTCCTCAGTTGACGCATAAGCTTTAGTTATTCCAAAAAAATCAATATAAATAGCACCAAAACTTAACCAAAATCCCCCATATGAACTCAATGCTGTCCCACCAAATGTATTATTTAAAGCGATTTCCCACATTCCAGCACATAATTGGATGAATCCACCATAAAACAAGGCCAATCCAACGACTATATTTGGAGTAGTAACCGATCTAGCATGACAATTAATCAAACTTAAAACAAATGTTGTTAGGGCAAACGCACTTAGACCTAAAGGAGCAGGATTAGCAAAGTTATATTGCGGTCTTGTTTGATAACCAGGAACCAAAGTTCCACCAAATGCATTAATCAAGTCACTTTTCAAAAACTTCTTGTTATCAATATGTATGAATTGGTTATCTTGGCCTGAGGTTGTGATTGTATAAATTAAATCTTGTGATGGGGTTGCAGTTCTAGAAGTATCTGTATAAGACATTGGTTCGTTTCTATTTTTATCAGAATAATATCTCTCTTCATGGAAATGTTCTGAATCATCAGACAAATGGGATATTTGATCTTCTAAATCCTCATAATTATGACTTGCACGAGAAATTTTCTTTTGTAGTTGAGTCATTGTGCTTTGTAAGACTGACATTGTAAGAACGTAAATATATAATGAGATAAGGGCGACTAGTTATAGTTGGATGGACCGGAGGTCGATGATCAGCCTCGCAAATTTTAAATAACAAATATTAATGACTTGAAGTTAGGCACCGAAACGGTTAGTATTCAGCCTTTCACTAACTTATAGAAAATTTGTGGTGGTTTTTATGTTCAGCCTTTCTTGAACAAAATATAGCGACTTCAAAGTTGATGGCTTATAAGAAGTATCACAGAGATTGAAGAAATAGCTAATAAATGGAGATTAGAAAGGAAAGGTGTTAAGAACAAAATAAACCTGAAAGTAGGCGATAATCAGTGGTTTATATATTTGTTGATCCTAGAAACTGGAACAAAAAATTTTCACACCTTTTATGCTGTCATATTTCTTAAGAGCGAAGAAAAACCGCAGGTTCTAAACAGAAAGTCTTTTCTGTTATAGGTTCTTCTCACTATGACAATTCCGACAACGCTAATGATCCAAGGAAGTCTCTGGGCAGATCAACCAGTTAGAGGTGGTTATTCTTTCTATATTTGGTTCGTTGAGGACCGCTAAGAGCTAAGAATCCAGAAATGTACAGCAAGAAGCATTTAATCAAACTGGGTGTTTTCGCTCAATGATTGTGCAAAACATATTTTTCTCTTGAGCGTAAGGCGCCTTCTGCAACAATCACCAGTTTTGAGAGTGTATATGCTGCCTTCTTATGGGCTCTTCTCATAAGTTAAACATCTCACTACTCATGACCGGCTGTTACCTTGTCACTCAATCTAATTTCGTAAGGCTGTTCATTGTAACTCTCTCTCTTGTTTGGCATTTGCGGGTATGCACCGATTCAGCCTTTTCATCCGGAAGTGTTAGCCTCGCCTCGTTTCTCGCATCTAGAATAAACGTGATTAGTCATAAAGGAACACTCCTCAAATATAGGTTAAAGCTACCTTTTCCATGGAGAAAACTGTTGATAGTTTTTTTTGACAGGACATTTTGGCCTTTGTGTCAAAATTTGAAAGGTTTGAGCTTTTCGCTTGAGCTTTCTTAAATTATTATGCTTTTCCCCACTTTGTATTTCGTTGAGGTGGGGTTCTTTGTAAATTTTAAAAGAAAAGCGGTGCTGTGTGGTTCGTACCACTTTTGGTGATCTCGGCCGTGTTCTGATGTTTACAGTATCAGGTGATACTTCAAGCGTAAATTTCAGTATCCCCGGAAATTACTTTTTTTGGATTTCGTCACGTGATTGTTTATCCGGAAGTATACTGTTGTTTCTACTACACGCTGCTCTACAAGTATATATATATATATACATATATATATATATATGTTAATAACTCATAAGTTGTATTTACAGTGATTTTTCCTCTTTCGTCATATATGTTGATCTTTTCCCATTTTCTAAACTCTTTGCGCAATTTGAACTAATGAGTTAACATTGCCTTGGTTCAACAAAGTTTCATCAATGAATTGTTCTGCAATTTCTTTACCGTGATGTAGTAGTATACCACCAACCAAAGCTTGTGTTGTAGTTGCATAAATTGAGTTCTCACCGCTTTGTTTTGGGTTGGTCAATAAAGGATCTCTTTTCTTCCAGAAAGTTGAATCACCAATTGAATTATTTGATCTTAAAAATTCAGCTAAAACATTTGTCGAGATTAAATTCTTAGATTGTTCAGTACCTAGGTTATCAATTTGAAACTCTCCTTCTGCTCCATTTTTGTTTTTAATTGAGTATAAAGTAGTTTTGTACTTCAAGAAATGTGAACCATATACTGCAAGTTTCTCATTGAAAGGTTTAGAACCATGGGCAAATGATTTATGCGTTAAAATTTGTAATAATAATTCACTAGGTAATTGATATTTTGATCCCAAAAATTCTTTCAAACTACCAATGGTTTTTGATGATAGTTCATATGGTTGACCTTTTGGACTAACCAAGTATTCACTTTCATCACGTATCAAACCACGTACTCTTGAACCTCTATGTAGATATCCTAATGAGCGGGATGTGATAATTGATGCTATTAGGGATGGCTTGGAAATGCAAGTGCTCGGTCTTATCATGTTTCGTAGACTGTACATCGTTGCAAATGGTAGTTATGTACACCTTGAAACCTCTCAATGTCGAAATCTTTAATAAGCTGCGATGCGTACTAAATAAGGGTGAAAAAAATGATTTATGAAACTATATCAAATCACTCAATAAACAACACCTTCAACCTCTCAAATTGAACAACTCTCAAAGCAGAAATTTCCTTCACAAATCTATTTTTGCTTGCTTAGATTGAAATTTTTTCTTTTCACTTTTTTCGAAGTTGAAAAATTTTGGAATAATTTTGCTTATATAATCGTTGTTTTCGTAGTTTTTGTGAGAAGTGTGCTAATTTGTTAACAATTGGATGCAATCAGTAGTCATTTCAATAACCAGATACTCTTACAATAGCTACAACACTTATATATACGCATACTAGCTTAAAACACCTTCCAAAATAGCCCAAAAACTCACAATCCCATCGCTACTAATTTTTGCTGATGTAATCCAAAAGAACAATTCCGCGAATTTTTGCAAACAGAAAAAAAATTTTGTTATGCGATGAGATCAAGAAGAAAGAAATTTGTTCATTTTTATCTTTGATAATAGTCATCTATAACAATCATGGATATCTTCAGAGTCCTGTCAAGAGGAGCTTCTTTGAAAAAATCAAAAGAAATTGTCACTGATTATTCTTTGCCTTCAGTACGTTCACCATTATATTATAGTTTTTTCTAGAACTTTTTACTAACAAAATGTTTTAAAGGAATCGGTATCTAAACAACAGAAACAAAAAACAGATCTAATTGAGAAGGAGGTTGATAAAGAAATTGACTTTTTCCATACAAAGAAATTCAAGAATTTAGGTAAATCAGAAGAACAAATTAAAACTGAGGAGGAAAAAGAACAAGAAAAAGAAGTAAATCAAACTATACTTGAAAGTTCTGAAGTACCACTACCTAAGATAACAACAGAACAAGAAGCTAAAGTTTTAAGAAAGTCATATAAAGCAAATGTTACAGGTGCTGATATACCATTGCCTATTGGTTCCTTTGATGATTTAACATCAAGATTCAAGTTAACAAACCAACTATTGACAAATCTTATTAACTCTGGATTTACAGAACCAACCCCTATTCAGAGTGAAGCTATTCCGATTACTTTATTTGATAGAGATTTGTTAGCTTGTGCCCCTACGGGTTCAGGTAAAACATTAGCTTTTTTGATTCCATTATTGCAACAAGTTTTAACCTCAAAAGAAACTACCAAAAATGGTTTGAAAGGTTTAATAATATCACCAACTAAAGAATTAGCTCAGCAAATTTATGAGCAAGCTGAAAAACTATCCAAGAAAACAACCCTAAAAATTGCAATCTTATCAAAATCCCTAAGCTCAAAGTTAAAAAATAATATAATTAAAAAAGATAAATATGATATCTTGATTTCCACACCATTGAGATTAATTGATCTTGTCAAAAGTGAATCTATTGATCTATCACAAGTTGAACATTTAATCTTTGATGAAGCTGATAAATTATTTGACAAAAATTTCTTAGAACAAACAGACGATATCTTATCCCATACAACCAATCCAAAACTAAGAAGATCAATGTTCAGTGCAACCATTCCATCTTCAGTTGAAGAAATTGCAGGAAGTATAATGCATTCTTCTGTCCGTATAATCATTGGTCATAAAGAAGCAGCAAACTCCAAAATTGAACAAAAATTAACCTATTGTGGGAATGAAGAAGGTAAATTGTTAGCAATTAGACAACTGATCCAAGAAAGTCAGTTTAAGCCTCCAGTCTTAATTTTCTTACAATCCATTACTAGAGCCAAAGCTTTGTTTCATGAATTACTTTATGATAGACTAAACGTTGATGTTATTCATGCAGAAAGAACACAAGTACAAAGACAAAAAATCATTGAAAATTTTAGAAAAGGTGATATTTGGGTTTTAATTTGTACTGATGTTTTAGCAAGAGGTATTGATTTTAAAGGTGTTAATCTTGTTATCAACTATGATGTTCCTAATTCTGCACAAGCGTATGTTCATAGAATTGGTAGAACCGGTAGAGGTGGTAATGAAGGTAAAGCTATCACATTTTATACCAAAGAAGACTCTATTGCGATTAAACCTATTGTCAATGTTATGAAAGAAAGTGGAAGTGAATACGATTCCTGGTTAAATAACTTAAGCAAGATTACTAACAATGAAAAGAAACTAATCAAATCTGGTCAAATTAAAAGAAAGGATATCAGTACCGTTCCAAAAATGGTTAAACAAAAGAGAAGACAAAAACAAGAGATGATTCAAGCTTCCAAGAGAAGAAAAGCAACAACTGATAAACTAAGCGCTGATCATGTTATTTCGGGTGATGAAGACGAAGATTGATTAACAGCTACAACAATAAATATAGACATACTTTTTTGTTTTTTTTCATGAGCATAAGATTTTCTAAATCCATGTGTATCGTACGTATAAAAATTTTGCTTTTCTTTTATATATATATAAAACAGAATATTCAACTTTCATTTTCTTCAATCATCCTCTAAAAAATTATCTAATGATGAGCTTCAGATTTGTGGCCGTAAGATGGATAACCAACAATTTGGAAACGACCAACGATTTCACCCAAAGCAAACAAACCGGATAATTGAACCAAATAAGAACCGTATAATATGTAATCATTCTTACCCAAGTTTTTCAAAATTGATAAAACTTCAAATGGTTTGGTGGAATATGATAAAACTTGTTTGTATAATGATTCGTAAACTGATTGGAATTCAGCAATTGAAGGAGGAGATAGTTTTTCTTTCAAGTAGACTTGTTTAGCCAATTGACCAGTGACTTTAGACCAATAAAGAGTGGAGTTAACATAACCTAGTGAATTTAAAAGTTAGTAAAATGATTCAAAGGGTGACTTGATTATATAAAAAGGGTTTAGGACGTACCAGTAGCTTTAGAGATCAACCCTTGAGCAGCATCAGTGACTTTTGTGACGGTGGATTGGTGACGGACACCACGAGTAAGGGTTTGTTGGATAACTCTACGGAACAACATCTTGAGGAAAATGGGCAGAAACTTCTGATTTCATTTAATATTGTTTTGTCCATTTCCAATTTTTCATCAAAACTTTTCGCTGCTTCGGGATGATATCCGAGGGTTAATTATATAATCATTAATGCTAAGTATAAATGGTCGAAATTCATTGACCAATCATTAGCTGCGAAATGCTGTCAGATCACGTGATTTGAGACTTTAATGAAGAAATAGTGTGGTTATATGTAGATAAAAGGGTAGGAGTGTTCTAGGTATATTTAACCAGTGATATTCCCTTGAATTGGCTCATTAATTATGAATATTGCTTTAGATTTCCATTCCGACGGAAATATTTCCCAATCGGGCACCTGAATTATGTCCTTTGATAGCAATTAGAGTCTGTGAAAGGCGAAACCTTGCTATCAAAGTCCCTTACAAAAGAGTATAAATACTTCTATTGATGTCACATTGTTGCGAAAAGTTTAAGTTCACTCTTCCAAAACATCAATCGTCCAAAATGACATCTTTGAAAGATCCAATTGAGTATGATGAAAAGTTGGAGCTGCCTTCAACTACCAAAGATAATATCAAAGGAGAAGCAAAACCAAAAGTGTTGTTCAACAAATGGTTCAAACTTACCTTAATTAGTGTTGTAACTTATTTCACAGCTTTTAGTTATTTTTACTCATCTCCAACTGATATTGTTCCACAAAAGGAATCCTTTGATATTGCTGAGCTATCATCTGCTTACTTGAACATTCTTCAACATTCTAATCTAGCTGGGAATTGGTCTGAAAAATATACTTCTGAAGCTCATCTGGCTGGTACAAACTATGGACTAGCTGAATTTACAGCTTCTAAATTTGAAGAGTATGGATTTGAATCCTCAATCGAAGCATTCAATGTCTATATCAACTATCCAAAGGAACATAGTATAAAATTACTAAAGCAAAAAAAAAATGAATTCAAAGTTGTTTATGAGCCAACTTTAGTTGAAGATACATTAATCAAAGATCCAACAACTATTGGTGATGATTTGATACCAGCATTTCATGGCTATTCGGCAAATGGGAACGTCACTTCAAACATTGTCTTCGCTAATTATGGTACTAAGGAAGATTTCCAATTACTTGAATCAAAAGGCGTTGTCACCAAGGGAAATATCGTTATTGTAAGATATGGTAAAATTTTCAGAGGTTTAAAGGTGAAATTTGCTCAAGAAGCTGGTGCAATCGGTGTTGTGATTTATTCTGATCCTTCAGATGATTATATTCCAAAAGGAGTTGAAGCTTACCCTGATGGACCAGGTAGAAACCCTTCAAGTATTCAAAGAGGATCTGTTCAGTTCCTGTCAACCTTGCCTGGTGATCCAGCAAGATTCTCTAATAAATCGGAAGAAGCTTTAGCTAATCTTCCTTCAATTCCAAAAATTCCATCACTGCCAATTAGTTATAAAGAAGCGGAACCAATTTTGAAGACTTTGAACGGTCATGGTTTAGACTTAGGTTTCAAAGGTGGGTTGGATAGTTTTGACTACTCAACTGGTCCTTCTTCCTCTTTATTAAACGTTTACAACAATAATGACTATAACTTAACCGATATTTGGAACGTTTATGGATTAGTTGAAGGTGAGGAATCAGATAAAGTTATCTTGATCGGGAATCATAGAGATGCTTGGATCAAAGGTGGTGCAGGTGATCCAAACAGTGGGTCGGCTACACTATTAGAAATTGCAAGAGCACTTGGAGAATTGTTTAAATTAGGCTACAAACCTCGTTATTCAATATTATTAGGCTCTTGGGATGGGGAAGAATATGCTTTATTGGGCTCCACTGGATATGCTGAGAAATATGCTGATGAATTGGGCAAAAAATTGGTTGGTTATATCAATTTGGATGCTGCTGTTACGGGTACTCATTTGAAATTGAGTTCATCTCCTTTGCTGAATGAATTCCTTTTAGATATTGCCAAACAAGTTAAATATCCCGACGAAGATTATGATTTGAAATACCATTTCATTAATGAAAGCCATATACATATCCTTGGTTCAGGATCAGACTATACTTCTTTCTTTGAGCATTTAGGTATCACTTCCGTTGATATTGGATTTGGTGGTGGTGTTGGAGATCCAGTCTATCATTACCATTCAAATTATGATTCATTCCATTGGATGAGTGAATTTGCTGATCCAGGCTTCAAATTCCATAACACTTTAGCTCAATATATTGGGTTACTGATCATCAACCTTAGTGAACATAAAACCTTGGATGCTTATAACTCCGAAGATTACTCTGTTGCTATCAAGACATACTTTGATGAATTGGTTGAGAAAATTCCAAAGAAATGGTTCCATGAACCAGTCGAACTAGATGAGGATGAATTATCATTTTGTGAAATGAGAGCATTCAAAAATCATCATAAAAATTACACTTTATCGAACTTAATCAAATCCACAGAACGTGAAATCAACAGCTTCATTAGAGTTTCTCATAACTATGGAGAATACATTAAATCATTACAAACGGAATGGGATGAAAACGTTTCTAAATCCAAAAATCCATTCAAAAAATTCTTCTTCAATAAGAGAGTCAATCATGCAAATGATAAATTGAGAGATTTGGAAAAAAACTTTCTCTATGAAAAAGGCTTAAATGGGAGAGATTGGTTCAAACATGTTGTTTTTGCTTCAGGTAGATACACTGGTTATGCTGGTCAAACGTTGCCTGGTTTGACTGAAGCTATTGAAGATTTAGATTTCAAGCAAACTGCTCGCTGGATTAGTATTATCAAACGTTCGATCAACAAAGGCTTAGTCAGTCTTGTTTGAAGGAAGAAAAAAGATATATATACCAAAATAATACGTTTTTTATAGTTTTTGAAATTCATTCAAATCATTATCGTTCGTTATAATCATTATTCATCAAGTAAACAAATACTGTTTCTATCGCACCATTCTTTC
This sequence comes from Wickerhamomyces bisporus, assembly GCA_024271855.1. Classification (NCBI taxonomy): domain Eukaryota; kingdom Fungi; phylum Ascomycota; class Saccharomycetes; order Phaffomycetales; family Wickerhamomycetaceae; genus Wickerhamomyces; species Wickerhamomyces bisporus. Next base: position 156,327 of record JANBXE010000027.1, read on the forward strand.
AACATCTCCACATTAATTGTAATATCACTCAATATCAAACAATTTTCTAAATCTTTCATCTTTACAGGCTCAAAAGTGAATATTTTCTCCATCAAGATTGTGTCATTGGTTAAAGCTTCGTCAATCTTGTTGAAAATATCTGACTTTACTAAAAGCTGTGAATGGTTAATGTTCTGTGATTGTGATATTTTCAAAATGGATTCTTGACTCAGAAATTTTGAAACCTCTCTTAGTGAATGAATCATTTTTAGTTTTGATTTTGCCGGCTTCAACCCGTATTGCATTATTTTCTTCTTCACTTCATCCATTGACATGTTGTCAAATTCATCTTCAATTTTGTCTTCTTCCATAATTTTTTCTTCCATTTCTTCTTCCACTTGACGGTCTTCCAGAAGTATCTGTTTTCCCACCTGAAGGGGAGTTGTTATAGGACTTGAAGCTTCACCGAATCCAGGGCTTGATACAACTTGTAATACGCTCGGTTTGGGTTTTTTAACTGTCCTTGTAATCTCGATAATGCTAATATCTTCTTCGTCTTCAGAGCTTCCACTCCCTACAACTTCATCGCTCTCACCATCTTTCACGGTCTCTTGGATCATATCAATTGATCTCTTGGTTGGAATGAGACGTGTTTGAACATTACTAAAAGGAGACGATTTCCTCGTTGTTATGACGCCTTTAAATTTAACGTTTGATTTCTTGATCTCATAGCGAATAGGCGATGGTGTATTTTTAGAGGATTGAACAGCAGAGCAATAAATACTTGGAGAACTACCTAGTTCAATGCCCTTTTTTGGAGTAGTGAAATACGGTGATTTTATAGGTGATATTAAATTAGGAACTGTGAAGGAATCTTGAGTAACTAACAGATCTTGTTTTTTAGGAGTTGTTCTCATTTCAATTGGAGATTGTGCTCTAAAACTTGTCAATCGGGCACTTGATACCATTGGGTCCGCCTCTCCTGGTTGAGTGTGTTGGGTTACAATAGGAGAGGAAGACGTCACGATCGTTTGGTTTTGTGTTTTTTTCAACGGAGAATCCAGATCAGAAATCCTTATAGGGCTTTGAGCAGAATGCAATTCCAATACTGATCGAGATGAGGGTGAAGTCATAATTTTTTGTCTCTGAGAGTTTAAAAATTCGGTTTGAGAGACTTCAAACAGCTCACTATTCCCTGTGTCTTCATCTTCACCAATCAGAACCACCGTTTTTTCATTTTGTGTGATATCCGTAGCGTCCGTAGTAGTTACAGCGAATCTTGAATCTCTATTAAAAATGGTGTCAACTGGACTGTAATTGTAAATACTGCCCTCCAAATTTGCAGCTCTATTTGGAACCTCAATGATGGATCCTGTGGGAGATGAACATGGGACCTCTATGACCGAATCCTGCGTTTGCATCACTCTTTAGGTCACTCTTTCAACCACTAATCAGCATTAAAACAAGATCTAATCATTAGAAGAGCTGAATTAATTTCGCGTTTTCTTCTTTTGCACCTTCCACGAACTCGTTCTGTGTTTTTCGAGAGCGCATCGAGATTTTATTCCATTCCTTTGGAAAATGTTCGGAGGGTACATTTCATTAATTTATCCGTATTTAGTGTTGTTGTTGTTGCTGTTGTTGTTGTTGTGATTGTCACTGTATAGTAGAAAGTCACATAAACCAGTACCGGTTAGATCTCTGTTTTTTCTTATCCGTAATTCCAGCCTTTAGTTGGCTGAATAATTCATTGATATTAGTAACCGATCCAATTCCACAACCTAATTCAATTGCACTAAAGAAAAACCAAATATAAAAACACGAATTCGTCACAAGTTACACCCTTAGTTTTTATAAACCATCAATCAATTCAATTAAAAAAAAAAATAATAATAATAACAATAATGTCAGATCTAATCGGTAAACCATTTCCAGAAGGCTTCCACTTCAACTACGTTCCATATAATGAAGAAGACCAAAAGGACCACCTTTCTTGTAGCAGACCTATCCAATTTAAACTAACCAAGGAGAACCTTGCTGGAAAGACCATTGTCATCACCGCTGCTCCAGCTGCTTTCACCCCTACCTGTACATTGACCCATATTCCAGGCTACGTTACCCACGCTCAAGAGTTTTCTGCTAAGGGTGTCGATAAAGTCTTTGTGATTACTCAAGATACTGCCTTCACCACCAGTGCCTGGGGAAAACTGTTAGGCCAAAAACCTCCAATCGAGTTTGCTTCTGACCCTTCCGCAGCTTTCTCAAAGTCCATTGGTTGGACAATTGATGCTGGTGAGAACGGTATCTTCACTGCCAGATACACTATTATTGTTAAGGATGGTATCGTTATCTACGCTGCTAAAGAAGCTGGTGGAGATGTCACTGTTTCTGGTGCTGACGCTGCTTTGGCTAAATTGTAACTGACATAACCCATTTCTGGACCTACTTCACGCTCCCCATGAGCTCACAATAAACAGTATTCTTTTCTCTATTACTCTATTTTATTTGTAAGCTTTTACTTTTTCCAATTTATTGAGAAAATTCTAATAAAAACAACCATCAACTGGCTAAGGCCATCAAACTAAAACCAGCAAAGAACTCCAAATGTCCGACTTCGACCCGCTCATCAGGGAGATTTTGCCCCATAGCAAGATGTATACCCTTCAAATTGGAAGCGAAAGATTTGTTTTGAGTGGTGCTTCACTCTCTTCAGACGCTCCTTCATATTTCACAAATTACTTCTTGAACAGTGCCAATGCTGACAAAGTTCTTTTCATTGACCGTTCTCCTGACATTTTCAGACTCATCTATAGCCATCTACAAGGGTATTATTTGGATATTGTCAATGCCAACCAATATACTCAGTTATTTAACGATGTTCTGTATTATAACTTACCAAGGCTTATGACCACTTTGAAAAACGATGATCATTACTATGCTATTGTTGGTGGTGAATCGGTTAAATTTCCAAAGAAGTTATTGTCTGATCCCGCAAACAACCCAAACTTCTTTGGAATTTCAAACGAACATCTGTTTAGGGATCTGTCACTGATAATCAGAGAGAAAAAATGGATTCGTCCTCCTCCACAATCTGCGCCTGTTGTTAACAGGTGTGCTACCCTATTGGGAGAATTGATTAAGATATTACAAGGCGTTGAGATTGACATCAGGTCAGAAGAACATAGAAAATCATTGATTAAAGAAGCTAAATATTACAGGTTCAATACATTGATTCAAAAATTGATAAGACATAAAATCATCTACAATCCATATGAAAACAGAGAAGAGATCATCATAGCTTTAGAATATGTCGATCACAAAAACATCAGAATTGGTGACAATACTAAAGATTATCAACATCTTGAAATTAATAATCGAAATGATGAATTACAGAGCATAAGTTATTTCAGACCTTCAATTGATAAATATCCAAGAGTATTACTAATTCAATTTGATTCTGCGGATGTTTCGTATGATCCTCAAAATGGTTTGTATCTTCATAATCAAGCGAGCAGTAAAATGGCTGATATTTTGGAAAAGTTTGGAACATCTGCTTATATACCTAACACTTACTTTGGAATAAAAAATCATCATGAATTTAGTGTCGAACTTGATGGCAAAATCGTTCCTAGCTCAATGATAGCAGGCCAAATTGTGTTTTTGAAATGCATTGTGCAGTTTTTGATTACTTTTGTAAAAACTTCTGATTACTCTCCAAAGGTTTATGCTAAGATCCTCAAAGGTAAAGCTGTTACTAAAGTCAGTAAATTTTATGAACATTGTGATAATTACGTTTAATTAAGGGTTTCCAATTTTGATGATTTCACTAAATGCTATCCAATTCAATGTGGTTTTGTTCCAAAACAATCCAATTCATAAGAACTGGTGAACCACCATCGAATTTAAAAGGGTGGTAGTTATATATCTAACAGGACAACACTATTCTTAAAGAAGTTCAATTCTGTATAAACCCCCTCTCAAAAAACCACCCGTAATTGTTCAATGAAATTTCAGATAAACCATCGATTGGCAGTGCTGTATTAACTACAATTAAAGCTGAACCTGGCCGTATTTGGCTCAGTATCGATCTCCTTCATCAGTGTAGAAGTCATTTTGACCACTTGTCCTAAAAACAGCTACGTGGCGTTCAAGTGTTGCTATTTTTTAAGTTAACATCTGAGGTGAATTTATGTTAGCATTTTTGGTTGAAAGGTATTGTTATGAGTTGATATGCACTCCATGAATTGTAAATAACTAGATAGCTCTAAATTCAAAAAATATATTGATTTTGAATTTATTCGTTATCACCATTAATGACACATCCGATACTTGATGGTAATATACGTAAAAACGATGCAGCTTCGTCATATTGTAGAACTAAAATGGGCTTATTTTCAAACATTAACAGGTCAGTGGTTTAAATTCCAATAAAAACTTTAAGAATATCTCAAAATAAGATCATTATAACGAGAACTTTAGCAAAACTAGATTGAAACTGAACAAACACACGAATTGGGATATAATAAGAGAGAGATTAGAGAATTAAGATATTTGAGATATTTGAGATATTTGAGAACAATTCTATCCAAGCTTAAGGCTACAAAGAGAATCTAAGACAAACGCAAATAGAGATTTAAATAAAAAAAAATAGCGGAAACTCTTCAAAAGTCTAGAACCTTTTCTGTGTTTCTGCTCTGAGCTAAATCCTAGCCTCATTATCATATTTTCAGATAAGCTGAAATTGAGCTACCTTTAGCAATTTGCTCATTACAATATTTTGGTTCAACGATCAAAATTCTAAAAATATAACGGCGCCCCGTCCAAATAAAAAACAGAAAAAATCAAATACTTCAAAGTTCGCTGACAATGTAATCCCAAAAAGAAACAACTAGTAAAAAAAAACAATGTTGACTTTAATCGATAGCAAATAGATAAATACTTTGGGTTTGAAACTCGAGAGCTACAGATAAACAATTAAATTATCCCAATATTATCCAATTAAACCGTTCATTTTAACATAAATAAAAAACGAGGTATCAAACATCATAAAAAAACCAGAATCCGTGCTAAATCGCTTAGAATAATAAAGCAACACCGGCAGCAATAGCAGCAACGGCTGGGACGGCTTTAACAGCAGCACCTTCGTAAGTAGAAACTTCAGCAGAGGTAGCGTTTGAAGCGGTGGTGGAAGCTGGAGCGACAGTGGTTGAAGCTGGAGCAACAGTGGTTTCTGATGATAATGGACAGTAGGTGGTGTATTCAGTGACAACGTTGTCAACAGTTTCAGTAACAACAGTGACACCGGTGGTGACTGGAACTTCTGAACATTTGTTTTCTGAACAAGAAGTAACAGTGATAACAGTGGTGGAGTTTGAGAAAACTTCAGCAGTTGAAGTAACGTTGACGTAAGCAGCGGAGGCGACTGAGGCAGCAGCAGTTAAACCTAAAACAGTTGAGAATTGCATTTTATAATTGATTAAGCGAATGTAATAAAGTTGGTAAAGACGAAAGAATAGGAAGAACAAGGAACTCAGAGAATTCAGGGAAAGGAAATGCCTTTATACTTTTTCATCTATCAAAAAAACCGACGACAGAAAAAAAAACTTTTTCTACTTGAGTTTTTTTTTTGTTTACATTTCCGTGCGGGACAACAGCTTTAACATGTATATGTGCATGTCCATACAGTACTGGTAACTTCCTATTTGAGAAAATGGCCAGCCAAATTTGGATATAAAATGCGAGACAACAGGGATATCTCTGGATATGACCATCCCCCTTTCGTAATCTCTGTAATAAATGTCTCGAGACAAATATGAACACATCAACATAAAAATAAACATGACCTAAAACGGATTTACTCAAACAACAATTGAGGCTGTTTCGGTCTTGGAGTTTAAGAAAAAACTAAAGCTTTGTGAAACTTGGAAAAAAATCAATCGGTGGAAATCTCTTGCGGATCTAGCACTCTTTCCATTCTATCCAATCACTACGTCAAAAGTAATACACTATTATGTTATGTTTATTTATATCTTTGTTTATTTATATCTTTTTTTTTTTTTGCCTCTATTTGTATCTTTGTTTTTGTTTTTATTTGTCATTTGTATGATTCGGAATCTATAATTAGCGATAAAAGCACAGCAATTGTTAAAAGTACTAAGTCGTATGTTTCCAGGCTGCGTCATCTCCTGGGAAAGAAAAGAAACGATTCACTCCGGTGGGTTTTCCAAAGGGCCTTAATTTCCCGCCTGACTGGCCTAAATATTGCTGGCTACATACTGAAGAAGATGATAGAAGTTTGGATGCTGGATTGGCTGCTTTTTCTCCCAAACAGCCAAAAAAAAAAAAAGAGAGATAGTACTGCTCCATAACCTACAACCAGCATTACACATTTCATATTACACATTGCACATTACACATTTCATATTTCACATTTCATATTTCATATTATGTACCGAATGATTTTGTAGATCTCACCAACTTCTGTGTGTTTCTTTAAAATTGATAGTTGGTTATGCTCTTTTTAGAAATTTATGCTCGCCTCCTCTATCTATGAAATGTCTAAAAGATCAACATTCAGCAGCTTTGAATCAAATGTTCATCAAAAATTGTACTAAAAATACAATGAAAACCAAAATGCACTTTGAAAGTTCCCTTTTGAACCCTCGCTTATACTTAAACCTTTGGTCTTCTCCCTTATTAGAATTAAAGTGGAATGCTGATTTGTAAGACGTTGAACTGGTCAATAATACAAGGTCCAAATTCAAAACCTTAGATCTCGCCTCAAGCCAGTAGTATCACTAAAATGTCCACTGCATTTATCAAAAACAAAATGGGCAAACCCCTCCGAGTGTTCCTTCTAGAGCTTTCTAATCTTTAAGCTTGGCCCGTAATCTTTGGGCTTGGTTCCAGCTGGGAACCAAGCTTACTAATACGTATTACCTACACATCTACAACAAAGCTGATAGGGCACCAACCACTGTCTGTCAGTGGGCCTGTGGACTAGGTAGGGGAGGTGGGCGTTAGTAATGATTTAGCGTTAATGACTCGGTTTTCCAGAAAAACTACGGTGTCCCGAAACAAAATCGTCTCCTATTGTTTGATCCGCCTCTTGCCAAAAAAAGGCTTGTTGAGATGTATGAGCATGGAAAAAAACATACGGCATATGAAAGTTCGAATCCCCCAATCTTGCGTATAAAGAAGAAGCTGTACTAAGTAGTTCAATCTCGTGAAGATTCTAACCAAAGAGATCTAAAAATCAAACTACATAGCTTATGATATTCAAGTCTCAAAGTTTTTCCAATAACGAGTTTAGATTGAACCACAGGATAATTATTACGCTTCTAGCTCTAAAAAGATCATACAGATTTGGTCTATTTTTCTCTTTGGTTACTCTAACTACCCATATCTTTAAAGTAAATCTTCATTCGGGGAAACTCTAATAACCTATTTGTTAGTACTACAAATTACTCATACTTGAAGGTACAACGTGTAAACTTCAGACCTAAATATTTTGGGAAAGATCCCTTTTTTTTATACGTATGCTGTTATTTACTCTTGGATGTACGATTTATAGCCAAATTTAGCAAATTCTGCGTAATTTACAGTACACATGCCAAGATAGTAAACAAACAAACACGCGTGAAATTCTAGCGGACAGTATCCGTTTTGTTTACAAAATCGAGGGACATGCACGTTGCCGTGATACTGCTTTTACATCAAAAGCAGTTGTTTGTGGAAACAGTTGATATGATTCTGTTCGTGGAAACAGTTGATATGGTTCTATTTGTGGAAACCTGATACATGGAGTTCCCAGAGCTCAAATAGTCAAATTATTATATGAGTCTTATGCGAGCTAATAAGCAATTGCTTAAAAATAATTGCAACATCAATTTAGTCCGATATGTATATATATATATATATATATTCCAGTGAATGACGGACAAATGAAAACTTTCGGATTACTCTCTCGATCTGGTTGCGTTTATACTCTAGCTGTCTAGCGATATTAGCCAAAGTTTCACGCAATGTACATTTCATTAACGATTTCCTATATCTTACAAACTGATGGAACCAAACTCTATGTAATTCCAGCTGTATTTGCAAAATGAACAGTAATAAGCGAGTCCTTTATCTTATGCATATTAGAGCTTTAGCAAATGATTAAAGCTTTGATCAAACCAAAAGTCCGGTTCTTAAAAATTAAAATTGGGTAGTAATCCTGGAACATGTTAGAAAATGACGTTTCGTGATTGCTATCTGGACTATTCTGGAATCAAAATCATACTAAGTGACTGAACTACAAGCATATGAGGACTAATATCAGAAAAATTACTGTTGACATGAAATTTTGAAATGTAAACAAACAATACCGATTCGGGTAAAATCAAAATACATCAAATTTATTTTTCACTGATTTCATAACAAGCGCATGAATCTGTTACCAAAAGGAATCTCTTTTCTTAGACAAAAAAAAACATGGTCAAGTTTGCGCTTCTGAAAGATCTAATACTGGGTCTTTCTCAAAGAAGAAAAGGAATTTATATTTACTAAAGATAAAGAAATCATAGATGAAATTTGAAAATCAAAATACCTTTTCTATATCACTAATAATAAATTTTTTTTAAAATCTTTAATAATAAACCAAAATAAAACATAGATATTTGACCTTTAGAATTTCTATTAGAATAAAGATTGTATAATTCCTATACAAATTTCTTTTATCGAAGAATATCTTAAATTAAGCGGATCTTTAATAGACTTTATCCCTTAACTCAGTTAAAGCCTAATCAGGTAATAATTTTTATCTCCGATGATTACGGATTTTAAACATATGAATAAACTCTTACATAATTGCAGGTTACTTTTGTTTAAATATTTCCTTTGAATTTGAACTAAACGAAAGTAGTAGTTTAGTAATAGTAGAGGTTATAGCCTATATATGCGATAATGTAGGATATATGATACAGAGTATGGTTTCGAATATGGATTGGGAGTAATTTTGTGGGTTTTTGTGAGATGATTTAGGCTAATTGAAGAATATGAAAACACGTTAATCAATAGTAATCTTCCCAAGGTAGATGTTTGAGCCATTGTGCATCAATAGGCATACCTAAGTTTGACTAGAAAACTAATAAATTAAATTTTACTAAAAAATCTGTCAGTTTTAATTTCAATTTGATCACTTCTATATGAGACTGAAGTCATATGACATCATGACATTTAAGTCTTTCATCAATCTTAAACCTCATTCTAAAGCAATAAAAAGGGTACCATCTAATTCATAAATACCATTTCAATCACTGGTTTCTTTTCGATTCCATATGAAATCTAGCAAAGTTTCACTGAAAATCCCATTCAAGTTAAAAATGGTTGGATGAAGGAAGAGATTGGTCAAAAAAAAGACAGCAACCAAAAAAAAACAACTGAATTTTGGAAGAAACACCGCACTAAAATTAAGTCAACAAGAAAAGAAAAGAAAAGAAAAGACAAGAAGCGCACACAAAGAGAAATTTGTTAAAAGAACTTACTTAAATTTCTGATAACAATAACAAACATCTATAAATAATTAGACAATTAGCCTCCCCCAAACGTCGGGATTTATTCAAGAAGATTTTAAATTGAGCTTTTGCATAATTTGATAATGTCACAAGAGGAATTCATTAGAACCCAGATATTTGGGACGGTTTTTGAGATAACAAATAGATACACCGATCTGAACCCAGTTGGGATGGGTGCATTTGGATTGGTGTGCTCTGCTAAGGATAAATTCACTGATCAGAACGTTGCCATTAAGAAGATTATGAAACCCTTCTCAACTCCAGTTTTAGCTAAAAGAACTTACAGGGAACTGAAATTGTTGAAACATTTAAGACACGAGAATTTGATCACATTGGAAGACATATTTTTATCCCCATTGGAAGATATCTATTTTGTTACTGAATTGCAAGGGACTGATTTACACAGATTGTTAACATCAAGGCCACTAGAAAAACAATTTATTCAATATTTTCTATACCAAATATTGAGGGGTTTAAAATACGTTCATAGTGCCGGCGTGATTCATAGAGATTTAAAACCTTCAAATATTCTTATAAATGAAAATTGTGATTTGAAAATTTGTGATTTTGGTCTTGCTAGAATTCAAGATCCACAAATGACAGGATATGTCTCAACAAGGTATTATAGAGCTCCTGAAATCATGTTAACATGGCAAAAATACGATGTCGAAGTCGACATTTGGTCTGCTGGATGTATTTTTGCTGAAATGATTGAAGGAAAACCTTTGTTTCCTGGTAAAGATCATGTTCACCAATTTTCGATTATCACTGAGTTATTAGGTACACCTCCTGACGATGTTATTGATACAATTGCATCAGAAAATACTTTGAGATTTGTTAGAAGTTTACCAAAAAGAGAACCTATTCCATTAAGTGAAAGATTTGAAGGTGTTGAGCCGGAAGCTGTTGATTTATTAGAAAAAATGTTGGTTTTCGATCCGAAGAAGAGAGTTACAGCAGCTGAAGTTTTGAGTCATCCTTATTTGGCTCCTTACCATGATCCAAGTGACGAACCTGTGGCTGAAGAAAAATTCGATTGGAGTTTCAATGATGCTGACCTACCAATTGACACTTGGAGGGTTATGATGTATTCTGAGATTCTTGATTTCCATCAAGTTGAGAACAATGTTAGTCAATGAAGAAGAGTGAGATGGTGAGAAGTATTAGTGTTTGGTGTTTTCTTAGAGTAGATTTCAAAGAAACGTTGTATAATTACTAATATATTTAATTAACAAATATTTTATTGATTACGATATATAAAATATCCTCTAATCGGTATCTTTTCCGGCATTAACTAATGAATAGAAAATACCATCTTTATTTTTTAGTAAAGTTTCAGGAGAATCGAATTCCTTAACTTCACCTTTATCTAAAACAATAATTTTATCACTATCCATGATTGTATTTAGTCTATGAGCAATTGTCAATATTGTTCTTTCCTTGAATTCAGTTCGGATGGTTTCTTGTAAAACTTTATCGGTTTCCACATCAACAGCAGCCGTAGCTTCATCCAAAACCAAAATTTTGGATGGAATCAACAAAGCTCTAGCCAAACACATCAATTGTCTTTGACCAACAGACAAATTAGACCCACCTTCACTTAAAGAAACATCTAATCCTTCATTAGAATCACTCATTGATAAAACATGATCTTTTAAATGTGATAATTCCAAAGCCCTCCAGATTTGTTCATCCGTATATTGTCTTGTTGGATCAATATTCTCACGAATTGTACCTTCAAAAACTTGAGAATCTTGCGGAATAATTGATAGTTTATGTCTCAGATCAGCTAAACCTATTTCATTGGTTGGGACACCATCAATGATAATCTTACCATCTGTAGCTTCAATGATTCTATATAATGCTAATGTCAATGACGATTTACCAGCACCTGTTCTTCCAACAATACCAATTTTTTCTTGTGGGTTAATTTTCAAGCTGACATTCTTCAAGACTAAACCCAAATCTTTTCTATATCTAGTTGAATAATTTTGGAAAACAATTTCACCAGCTTGCGGCCAATCAGCAGCAGGTCTTGGTTCTAAAATTTCTGGTGCTTCTGATTCTAATCCGCTATATTCTAAAACTCTTTCAACAGCAACAATGTTGGTTTCTACTTCAACCGACATTCTGACAATCCAATTCAACGATTGGGTAATCATTAAAGAATAACTAACACTTAAACCAACACTACCAGCGCTGATACTTCCAAATAATAATGTAAGGATACTTAAACCTGAAGCGGCCAAGATGATAACGGATCCCAAGAATTCCAGTCTAACAGCCAACCAACGATTGGCATTGACACTTGGAAAATAAGCACTCATATTATTATCAGCTCTAGATTGATTAATATGTTCAAATCTTAACCCTTGATTAAAGCCTCTAATTGTTGAAGTACCACCTAAAGTTTCTTGGAAATGCGCATAGATTGGGGATCTAGTCAAGGAATCTAATCTTCTTAACTCTCTTGAGGTTCTCATATAATATTGTTGATAATAAGAATAAATCCATAACAATGGAATAACAACAAATAAGAATTCCCAGGTTGAGAAAATAATAACAATAACAGTTAACGTAACTTTTGAGCAATTAACAAGGAAATTTGAAAAACTTCTTGATAAAACCTCATCAATTTTATAAATATCATTTGAAAACCTATTCAAAATACGGCCAATTGGTGTGGTCTCAAAAAATTGCATTGGTGCTCTTAGGACGCTAGAAACCATCTCATTATGTAATTTCTTAGAAGCTTCGATTGAACAGAATTGTAAGACAATAACAGCCTGGATAAAAACAGCCAATGCACTACCAATACCAAGCAAGAAATAAATCGACAAGTAATAAACTGGTTCAGGATTGGCATGGTATTTGGTATTGATTTCTGACCAATATTTTAGCCAAACATTACCTAAAACGCTGAGTAATTGTGGAATCATAACAAAAAATAGGAAAATAATAACATATTTTGGGTTACAAGCTTTAGCGTAATCCCAATAGATACTCCATTTAACCTTACCTTGTTGGCGGCCTTCTCTTTGACTGTTATCTTTTGAATCATCGTCAAATCCGATTGTTCTTAAAGTAGAAACACTAGCTCTTCTTAAGCTAATAGCATCAACAACATCAGTATCAGATGAGCTTTCGGAGGATGAAGCCAAATCATCAACATTGATTTCTTCTTCCTTAATTTCCTCTTGCTCTTTTTTCTTAGAACCGTATTCATCAATTAATTGACGTAAACCAGAATCAGTTTTCTGTGTAACTTGCTCATAAGTACCCTGTTCAGTGATTACACCATCAACTAATAATGTGATATTGTTTGCAATAGATAAAACAGAAATCTTATTAGTAGCTAGAATCTTAGTCTTAGTGGATAATAAACCATTTGGGCCTAAGACATGGTCAACAAGATGTTTACCGACGTGTTCATCAACAGCAGCTAATGGATCATCTAGTAAATAAACATCAGCTCTAGCATAAACAGCTCTAGCCAAGGAGATTCTAGCCTTTTGACCACCAGATAAGGAAATACCCTTTTCACCGACTAAAGTCTCATCACCATCAGAAAGAATTGCGAAGTCAACAGTTAGTGCACAAGCTTTGATAGTTTTTTCGTAAAAAATTGGGTCATATTTGTGACCAAACAAAATATTTTCCTTAACTGAACCATTCATAATCCACGGAATTTGTCCAACATAAGCGATAGAGCCACCAATGGTAACCGAACCATCAATTCGATGTAGATCACCTAAAATACTTTGGATCAAGGCTGATTTACCAGACCCAACTTTACCTACAATACAAGTTAATTCACCTTTTCTTGCTGTGAAATTAACATTTGCCAAAGCAACTTTATAATCCGGTTTACGTTGCCATAAGAAAGTACCCTTTTTAATTTGAACTGAGACGTCACTTTGTTTTTGTGCTTTGTCAACATGAATAATAGCATCCGTTTGTAATTCTTCAGCTGTTAGAAAAGAAGTCAATCTCTCAATAGCAACTTGTGCTTCCACGAATGCAGTAAGGGCCATAGGAAGAGTTGCCAATGGGAATGATAATAATGAGAATAAGGATAAAGCAGGGAAAACTAAATCAGTAGTTAGTGGCTTGTTTTCAAGCCAGATAAATAAACCGAAAGTTGAGCATGAAACTAAGAATGGAGCAATATTGAATTGGAAACTTGCAATAGCTTGAACCAAGTTCATTTTTCTCAAGTTTTTTAATTCTTTTTCATTTCTAACATGGTACAGTTTTGCTTTATAAGGCTCCTCCCAGCCGTATAATTTCAATGACTTAATATTGTTTAAAATTTCACTAATAACTCTTGTTCTTTCATCTTTATTTTTCATTTGAGTTTTTTGTAATCTTTTCATCAATCTCATGATGATAGAATTTAACGGAATGAAAATAACCATGATACCAACACCAATCCACATACTGTTACCTAGTAGATCGTGCAATGAAAACAAACACAAGAAAATCTGGAAAGGAGCAGACCATAATAGAGTACCAAAATTAGTTAATTCTTGTAATCTTTGAGTATCAACAGACATTAAATTCACAATATCACCGGTAGCTCTTTCAGCCCTGGCTTCATTTGACAATTTTAGTGATTTTTTATATAAAACAGCAGTCAATGATGATTTAATATTCATACCAACATTAAATAGGTTCCAAAAGTATTGATGGACAAACGTGGTTTGAATGACAGAAATGGAAAACATGCCTAAAACAATCATGAAACCTTTGGAAATTGGTTCAGGATTTTCAGAATTATAAGTAGTAACAAATCTGATAAGATATTTCAACATTTGAGGTTGAGTGAATTGTAAAATATCTTGAAAGACTTTGAACAAACCACCAATTATAATCTGTTTCCCAAAAGTGTCTAACAAAGTACGACCCAACGAAGGTTTAGAGCTTTTTTCTAAGCGCTTATTCCAGTTAGCTTCGAAAACCGATGAGATATATTTGGATTTGAATTCTTGTGGTAGTGGAGGTAGATCATCTTCTGTTAAAAATTGCTTAAATCCTTGTTTCATCAAAGGTGACATCCAAGAAAATGTAATTAAAGAAAAAAAATCAGCATAATCGTATGGATTCTTTTTACCCAAAGGCTGATAAGTTTGTGGTTTACGTGGTAACCACGATACTAAGAGGGCAAACAATGAATTTGTGAAAGCAAACAAAGTCAATACATAATAGTCGTCATAATTGGATCTCCATTGCAAATTAAGGATTTTTATAGCGCCAAAAATTACTGATATGAACCAATAGAACAACAAAACAGAACTGGTTACTTTTGAATAAATATAATCGTAGTACTGAAGAAAGAATCCAACGATTAATGCAATTGCCTGTAATGAAGATTGGATTAACTTCAAATCAATAGAGCTAGAGCTCAACCAAGAATTTAAAGCAGTAGCAACCGAGATACCAAACTGGATGGTAACCAGAATCAACCTAGAATAATAGATCCAGCTCTTTCTAAATGCCGGACTTTTCGATGATCTTATATTCAAAACTTTTTTAGTTCCGATAACCAGCAAGAACAAACTAGCAAAATTAAACAAAATACCATTAATGAAGCAGATAGTGAAGTCGGCATGAACTTTCGAAATGGGACCCCAACCTTCAGAGTCATTACATAGGTACTGGCACGGATTGGTTTCGTTGGAAATTAGTAGAGTGGGATTCAGACCATCGGATGCGATTGTGGCAACATCAGTATGCGAGGCCAGAAACTCGAGCTTCTCCTGATTGAGGAAGTGAAAGGCCATGATGTTTTAACCAGAACAATGGTGATGAAATAGTACAAAAGTAACAACTTTTACCTAAAAAAAAACCAACACCAAAACTATAAAGAACAAGATAAAGAAATTGACAGATAGACAAGAAAAAAAAAAAAAAAATTCAATGGCTTTTGAAGATTAATAATAAAACTGGAAAAAAAAAAACTATTACGTTATCAAAAATTGGATTGAATATTCACTTTAAGAATTTAAGTCCGTAATACTGTAAATATATAAAGAAATAGTATAGTATGAGAGGAGATAATGTATGAAAGAGATAAGGTAATCATTGGAATGTGGTAGATAAGAGGAAGTACATAGAAGTGTTTCTTTTTTTTTAGTTAATAGAATTACAACAAAAGTATTCTTTAGCTCAGACCATAAAAGAAAAAAAAAAACAAAAAAAGATTTATTGTTAAAATACAGATCTTATGATGTTCAAAGAAAAAGCCGTTATTTCATAAATTTTTGCCAATTTGGTGGATTTAATCAAAATCAAACATTAATTTTGGATAGTTTAAACAATTTTGAACAGCTTAGGTTGGGAGCCAATTGCTAAGCTGGTTTTCATATATATGTGGTAGATTTATTGAAAAAAAAGCTGTAAAAGGAACAGTTCATCCTACTATTTGGTGTGCATTTTTGAATTTCACTAAAAAAAACACGTTTCAATTGAAATTGAAGCCTACTAATGTCACCGCATGGTCTAACATAGGTAAATATGGGTCAAAAGAATGGTTGAATTGGGTTGAAGATGACGAAGAGAAGATTTTCAAGATTTTAAAGAAAGCTTATGATCACGGTATTAGAACTTATGATACTGCCGATATCTACTCGAA